>LUCH01001281.1:0-100041 GCA_013368495.1 Paragonimus heterotremus | reverse complement strand
TAACCAGTATCGGGTAGACAATGCGGGTGCTGTTAGTTCCACACGTTTACCACTGTCTTGGATTCTAGTTTCCGAGATACAGCAGACATCGAAATGCAATGAGTCCAACGGTCGTGCAAGAGCGGCCCGTTGACCTATCTGTTTTAAAGTGCGAACGTTGAAGGTATGTACATTAATTCGCATTCTAGGTCTAAGCAAGGGACGAGGGAGGCCTGAAGCTAAATGGCAAGAGACGGAACTTACCGGCTCAGTGTTACCACGGTTAGCTACATCTGTTGTGGGACCTGTGGAGTAACTATCAGAAATGGAGGTTGGTAGGGGCCTGAGAAATAAATTTGATAGGACAGTCGGGTAGGAGTCAGCAATAGCATGTTTTCGCCTATCCACCCTGCTGTATGCAGCAAATAGGGCGACCCGGTTTATACTGCGGGACGGCCGAAGCAGTATGGAATTACTGGTGTTATGACTATTCATGGTTGTGTGGGCTGAGATACTGCCAGGGCGCCCAGACCTAGACAGGATAACGATTGGGGTTCTCAACCGAAGCCTTTGGCTCAAAAGCCGATATCGCAAGGCAGTCGGTGGGTGGCAGTGTAACAGAACTGGTACGTTTTCGGGAAGAAGATGCCAACCTTCTTTCAACCCGTAACCTGGAGGACCAGGAGACTGGTTTGTCAGACCCCTACCAATTGGCCTGCCTGGCATGAGTGACTCTATCAGTGTGGTGGCCACATCGTCCAGTTTAGCCCAATAGATCATCGAGATGTGCAAGCCGTCACACCGCGTCAAGATCCAGTCTCATTGTGACGGACCATCTGAGCTAACTCCCTTAAGTGGACCTCGCTCGGGAGGGAGAAATGTTCGGGTGAAAGCGACAAAAATTTCAGCAGACATTGTAAACACCACCACTGACAACAGGCCATTAGTTCATGCTGACGATGCATTGCCACACAACAATGCAACATAACAAACGTCAATTCAAACGGAAACGATCTGTTATGGGTTTGTGTTTTCTAGCCTCATCATTGGGCGCACATAAACCCACGAACACACAACTGTCTGAAATGGTTGATGATTGTATGGTAATTATGTCACTGAATGTCTCGGGTCTTTTTAGTGGATCAACGTTTTTTGATCACACGGCGGACAACCGTTTCACAAAGCTGGTTAGTTTAATTATACAAGTGAACGAAGTGAAATACGATGTTAAGTGAATTGTTTATTGAATTGTTCCCATCTCATAGGCCGTAGGAAGGTGTAGCTCCGACTGACCGAGAGTTGCAGTCAATCAAAATAAGGGAAATACAGACAAGAAAAAGTAACACCATGTCCCATTCTGCTTGAAGACGAACGGGCAAACGTAGATAAACCTCTTGTTGTTTATCAAGGTGACCAACATATTTAATATCAAGCATGCAAGCATGCTCCATCAAACATTCTCACATTGGTTTCAAATGATTCGGAAGCGGAAAGCGTGCGTGTCAGGAAACATATCGGTGAACCAATAACAAACCTGCCTTTGAAGTTGCTTACACAGTACGCGAACGCCCTGATAAACTATAAGATTAATAGTATGGCAAGGTGCTAGTTATCCTGTACATAAGATCTTAAGAGGGCGATAGGTGCAGTTAATTTCGGGTGATGTACAAGTTGGAATAAACCAAATCCCCGACATCTGATAATTCGGTCGTGCCTAATGTGAAAACAATAGCGTAGTGGCCAGCATGGTTACCTTATGAAAGTGTGGCCTGAGTTCTAGTCCCGGTCGTGGCAGCCTAAGCGTTCCTGAGGCCACATTAACGCCTCCACCTGCTGAGACTGTATCTGACTCCTAAGATAAATCACTCGCTAGTTCTGAGCCGAATCCACGGAAACTAGTTCGAAACTATTGACTGTAAAATCCACCAGTTGGTTCGGCAGTGGCTCTGCCTTCCTAAAGATACACCAACCAGCTACATTCAGGCCTCAATTCGTTTGGGTGGTCTGGGCATTTCGAGTTTGTCCACCACCATTCCTATCTTGTGCAAATCACAAATTGAGAGGCTGATCTTCAGTCAAAGTCCAGTTCTGAGGAAAGTGGTCGAAGATTCTTCGTTTGGCTTTGTCAGGAGGAACATGAACATGCCGCTACGCGTTTACGGTGTAATAGTGACAAACGAGAAAGAAACCTATGTGGCGTGGATGGATAAGCATTATCGTACACAGGACAGAGGTGGTTTTCAAGAAGTGGCTCGCTCTTCACTTCCCAAGTGTTGGATGTTGGATCTAGACCGCATTATTCGCAGGATCTTTATTCGTGCCATCCAGCTGCGACGCGGTCTTCTTCGGACTGAGGTCCGGAATTCTCGAGGTTGCCAAAGTGACCACTCAGATCTCTGTCGTGGCAACTGCGGTCAACCAGAAAGCCTTGCTAATATTCCCCAATTGTGCTGGATCACTACGATGTGCGTTGTGCTCCGTTTAACCGCTTGGCAAAGGACCTGGTGAAAAGACTGCGCAATCTGGGCTACGCGGTCTTGGAGGAGCTACGAGTACCAACGGCGAGCTCATCAGATCCGACGTTACCGCAGTTCGTCACAACGCTGCTGTGGTACTGGGCCAATTTGACAAGTAGGACAAAGTTGCGAAATACAGAACATTCTCATAATGCCGCTGTTCAGTCGGTCCTCCAAACTATGGGCTATGGCGTGGATTCACCTGTGATCATCACTTTTTGTGGTATCACATATCTATCTTCTTACTATGTGATTCTCCGTCTGGGATTGCTTTCCTATGCAGTCACTGATTCATGTCTATTGACAGTTCTAGGTTCTCTGAAAATCTGTGACAAACTTATGCGGGGAACTCGGAGCTGATTGTTGCTACCTTCTGGCGGTTGTCTCACTGTGAAAGACATTTCTCCGTCCCGATGCGTGCACCTTGACTGTGATAGCATCCCTGTGTCCTGAAGAGTTTTTGATTTTGAGACTCCTCTGTAATTTTTGTCCTTTCTCTTTGTTATCATATGACACAAATAATCTTTCATTTGGCGACTGAAATTATTAACGTTTATTACTCTCGTGGAAGGACTTGTCAACTGTTCATTGTTGTCAACCATGCAGCGTCCTACATTTGACAGACAGCTTGCATTAAATCTCCATGTTTTTTGGGAGAAATCATGTTGCTTAAGTTCTGGTGTCACTGCTTGTCCTTTTTTTGAATGAAGCTGCGTAAAGTGCTCTTCAGAGTGAACAATAAATAGGTCTTTTTTGCAAGTGCGTGTCAGCGCTACACAGGCTAACACATTTGTGTAGACCAGAGACAGAAGGGTGGAATGTTTGCGTCACTGTTGATCGAAGAATGTTTTACAGATACAAAGAGACAGTTTACAGGTGTGAATGTAAAATACTAGTGTGTTAGACACCAACATCAAACATTTAAACATACTGACGTGGTACACTGATATAACCGACAAACATACAGACAGACGGCTAACAAAAAACACATTTGTACACATGTACATATCCAGCGGCCTACGTGAGGGATTAAGGAGGATGGTTACAATATATTCGGTCGAAGCTTGAATCAGTCGTGGCTACAGAATTAGGGAGTGCGTTCCACAACGAACAGACATTAACTGAAGAGTTTCCCCTATACAGTAGATTGTTCATTCGAAACTCAAGTCAACGCCTCAGGTTGACGCCCTAGCCACTTGTTTCCCGTTAACGAGGGGAGGTCTGTCACACTGTGTAGGTGTGTAACTAATCAGTGGACTAAGAGTAAGTCCCTTCTCAGGTCTGTAAGTCAATGGAAAACAAACAAACGCCACCAGCTCAAAGTCACCCTGAGTCCCAGAATTGTTCTAGTCATCCGCCTTTGGACGGTTTCAGCGACATGCAATTGATAACCAAGCTTGCGGCACACATTCCTCGAGTCGTACAGTAAATAACTACCAAAAGATCACTGTGTTACTTTAGCAGTAATCTACGTGAAGTAGAGGTATTGGAAAAACAAATTCCTTGGATGGTGTTGTTGTGGCAGTTAGGCACCAATGTGAACCACTGATGTATTGCTGTCTATGATGATGACGGTGTTGTTGTTGACAGTTCCAAAAATCCGCTTAGTTAAATGAACGAACACCAAAATTGAACTCGAATTTATTAAAGAGGATCAGACGGAGTTTCAACAATTAGACACAGTGGACAACGTCATTGAAATGGAAGGTTACATAGGACAGCATCTTAAACTCCAAATGCGCGTAATTAATGACATGACATACAAACCCCTTAAACTGTGTGGGTCATCGACCCCTCAGCTCTACAGCCTCCCTAAGACACACAAATCTGGAAGGCCTCTTAGGTCTGTCCTGACGATGACAAATTGCCCACACCATAACTTGGCACGTTGGTTAGTCAATATCTTAATTCTATTAAAACGAAAATTTCATGTATACATTATTAAAGATTCCCTCGAATTGGTCAGTGACTTAGACAACATCATTCTTGTTAATGAGTTGATGTGTTCCATAGACAACCAGTCACTGTTCACGAATATCCCACTATATGAGACAATAGATATTGGTGAGCTTGTTGGAACGAGCCACATTACATTGCCTCTGTCTAGTGATATTCTAAGGGAAGCCTTATTGTTATGCACTGAAAACGTCAGCTTCCGTTTTCCTGATCGGTACTACCGCCAAACAGATGGGGGTAGCCATAGGAAGTCCACTAGGGTCCATCTTAGCAGACTTTTTCATGGTGGGGGTTGAACAAGAGTTAGCCGCAGACATAGCGAGCCTGTCATACCACAAACGCTACGTCAATAATACACTAGTATTCAGTCGGTCCAAACAAGCAATAGATAACCTAGTGTGACGCACAAATAGTTGTCATCCTAACCTGAAAGTAACGTGTGAATTTGAAGCTGACAATTGTTTACCGTTTCTAGACATACTCATAAGTCGCCAAGAAGATGGCTCTGCTAAAAGAACTGTCTATGAAAAATTCATGCGATCCGGTCAATACTTGAACTTTAGCAGTTTCACATCGATCCATCAAAAACACAGACTAGTGAATACACTGTTCACACGCGCAAAATGGATCTGTACTCAAGACAGTCTTGCAGAGTAATTAGACTTGATCACGGCTGCACAGTCTGAGGGGGATCCGAAAAGGTTCATAGATAGGCATCGTAGGCCAAAACCACCTTCCGAACAGGTGACCACAGTGAGGAAAAAAAGCCTTCATATAGAACTGCATTTTAAAGGTGATTACAGTACACACCAAACAAAGCAAAGACTAATGAATTCGACTAAACGAACATTTAACGCAGCCGAACTGTGTGTAGTAACTCGGACCAAAAAGCTGTCTGTGACTTCAATCAGAGGAGATCAGCCTGTCGGTGTTACCTCACATTGTATGTACCAATTTATATGCAACTGCAAAGAAAGTTGCATAGGCAGAACCGAGGGGTGTTTGATCTCCAGAATGAAGGAACATATGCCTAAATGGGTGCAGCACTCCGTACTACTGAAGAACGGCAATGTCGTTGAAACAAGCAAGCAAAGAGTGTCCATAGTCGCAAGACATATCCTGCCCATTGGTCAGGTCATCGACGCAGCTTGTGCATTCATAATCCTATTACTTCACTTCAATCCAAGGTTCTTGCTATTTGCTGAAGTTGTCACAATCAATCGACCTGTGTTCAAAAACAATTGTTAGCACACTTGACCCTGCGCTGGACACAGTAACTTTTCATAACCCACCGATTAACTATTCATTTCACACACTCCCCTAAATGTTCGATGTAAAAACAACCATTCCAAGTTATTGTGAATTTGGTACTGACGAGTCAATACGAAATGCTTGTATCTACTAGTCTTCGTGTTCTAACGGTTTTGTTCGGACTCGGATTTGATTGAAGAACGTGGAAGTACAATCATTTGGGAATCAATGGTGCGCTTCACACTACTTTTTGGAGGAGAAGGGAATAGTCCGAGTTATTACTGTTTCTTGACGGGGAAATGAATGTTCGCTTCTTGGTGAAAAATCGTCACCTCTGATACTTGTTAAACGTGCATCAGAACTTTCTACTATAGTATTTCCAAAATGCCTTTTATTCAGGGCTGGTTTTTAGTTCATTGACGAGCCTGTACTTTGTACGGTAGGAAGGCTAAGGGTCACGGACTTCTGACTGAAATCTCAAGCTGAGATTTATACCAAAATCATCATCTGTAGAGTAAGTTATAGGCATTCAGGCTTCTTCGACAGTATGTTTACGTTGAACTGTTCCTCTTGTGAGTGTTGAGGTAGAAACGTCTTGGTCAGAATCTATACTATATAAATAGATATGTTTGTAATATTTGCGCTCGCCTAACGAAAGTTGTGTAAATCGGGTACCATACAAACCGATGGGATTTGCCAAGGCGGAGGTGATAGCAGCACTAGGGGTTCTAGACACAACGGCGGAAATCCCATGTTTTTGAGCAACTACACAAATTCTGCCGCATGAAGCGTTTTCTAGAATAAAAATTGCTCCTTTACGCCCTTGATGAACACTGACAGCTACCTGTATTCGATCTTTAATGAACAAGTATAGCCAAATACCCAGCCACTTGACTAACGGTGATACTTCCTCCTCTACCTAGGAGGACTGACAGAATGAGGTCAATTCTCAATTAACTGCAAGCACCTTGGTGAGTCCTGAGTCTTACCTACAAAATATTCCAAACCCCAGGTCATCCGCTGACACATCTTTCCCCACTTGGCCAGGGTGAACGTATAAGGGGTCCCTCGCTGAAACTGAGTAATGGAATAGGTAGGATATTTTACAAACGACTGCTCCACAGTTAAGCTTTGTTCACACTGAAATGTTCTGCCCGACTCTGTGGTCACGGTTTAATCGGTTCAGAGTTTGAAACATTATTCGATCGACATATACGTGGGAGACAATCGGCACTATAAGTTACCTCACCATCAGTCCAGCCCATTCTCATAGGTTATGGAATGCGTATATCTGATGGAATGTTGTTTCAGCGTGTTTCAGTGTTTGATGTTGATATGATTGCAGGCATCAGCTTCATCGAAGTTCTCTTTATTTATTTTCATTCATCTTATAGACCGTCCAACCCAATTTCTCGTCGACCAGCACAGAACCAGGAAGGCACAAGAGAAGATCTTTCTTCCTCCTATAACAATCTATGAACCTGAAAACTAGTTATAAAATATACATCCGACTCCAGATTATTTCAAACTGGATGAGAAATTTGATTGCATTTGGTGCTACTACTAAACCCAGAGATTTTTCGTGATCTTCAGTGAACAAGTCTGTATAAAATTTCCGTCGTTTGTTTGACGCTTCGCTTTTCGCTGTTTGAATGTACGGCATCACAGAGCGATTGTAACAACGACTTCCTCAGTGATACGGACACACACTCGCTATACAGCACTACCAGTATAAAATGGCATCCTCTCAAACTTCAGGCTGGTATGACAGCTACAACGTCGAGCTGGTCCTCGAACTGTTCAAAACAGGCCCAGCAGTCGGGCAAAACTTGGCAGCATAGCATACACAGTGAGCTGTAGATTTCACGTAACAAGCGCAGACCGATAGTCTTGAAGTAAAAACGTACGATATCAACAGTTCATAACACCATTAGGACCGGCGCCTGAGATGTGTTACTACGTAGTGCCAAAGCCAGAGTGTGCGCGGACAACGAATCCCAGTCGATAGCACAACAACCAGCATTGTGTGGGTAAAAGACATTAAGTCGTACAGCCCCCCCCCCTTAGTTAGGCCATGGTAACCAAGACAGTTTGATCGCTTCGATCCGAATTACGCCCGAGCAATATGCTGCATATAGTCAAAAGACTTTTCAACAAGCAGCTGACATCAAATTTTTCTTTGTTGACATTCTATGGGTATAGTTTACGATTAGCAGCATAAATTGTGCAAAAAAGGTGATTAAGAAACATTTGCTACAGAATTAAAAACTACAGCCAGCTAGGTACATGGAAGATATAAAATCATTACTTAGCTTCTCTACACTCATCCGACAGAATAGGAATGGTAATGTTTCATTTGTGGTTAGTTTGACAACTTAGCCATTAGCGACTCTCGTTAAGAACCAGTATTCTGTAGCAAGCAGGCCAACATTCTTCAAATGAATGACTCGGTTATCAAAGCGCAAACCCGAATCATACACTAACGCGGTCCACCAAACAAAATGTCCATGCTGACCATCCAATCAATCGCTGGAGCAATCAATCAGTTGGTTACTTACGCTGTTCGTCGAGGGATGCTTTTGTGTAGGTAATGCTTCAGCGGCAGTAGTAGAGGTAGTGTGTGAGGAGTGTGCACGATTGTGTCCAGAGCCACTGGACATTTTACTGGACATCCGAGTGGTGGTAGACAGGGAGCGTGACGGTTCGAAAAGAGTTGACTGTGAGGACGCACAGGCTCCACCCGTCACGTGTACTTCAGCGGCAACAATCATGGAAGTTTTCACTGGAACTGGTGGTGGCTCAGAACCGTATTCCTGAAATGCGAATTGCAGAAAATGCTTAGTGATTACATGCACTAGCTCGGTATGATCTGGAAATATACGATCGGACAAAAAAATTGACAGGTGAAGTAGTCATCGGCTGACTAGCTTAATGAAAACTGGCACGACCCGTCTTCATGTATCGTTACGCAGTCATGCAGGAACTAGAAAAATATCCGCTTACTCGGATTGAATGGAGTGGTTTGTTCTTGTTGTGGTTTGCTTCTCAGTAACAAGCAACAAGGTGACCTTTGTTGCATGTCATTCATTTTACTCGACTGAACACAACTTTCAAGCAGCACAAACAATGCTAGATGCTATTTCGCATTCTCCTAAGTGTTTCGGGATACGCTTTGCAGCCTCAAAGTGCAAAGTGGTTCTACAAGACCGTTGTGATTACGTAGATTTATTGATGGATAATGAAGTTATGGACACTGTTGACCGGTTTGTGTACATGGAAAGCTGGGCGTATTTCTAAGTCTGGCGGCTGAGAGTCATTTCTCTGAGGCTTAAGGATCGCGTATATAAGACGATAGTGAGGGCTGTATTACTTTAAGGCAATGGATCATGGTCACTCGAAATAGAAGACGTGAACTGTCTTCAGGTATCTGAACACTGTTGTCTGCGTTCAGTCGCTCGCGTCGAGTGAAACCAACGGGTAAGCAACAAAGAAGTTAGGAAACGGGTGGTTGGCACTGAATGTCAGACGAATTCTTGCATTCAATCCCCACATATGCATATACCTAGATGGCTAGGCCATGTTTTAACGAAACCAGCTTGTCATCTGATACACCGAACAAACTTTGCAAACACTGCAGCCGACTGACGTGAGGTGCAAGATGGAAGGATGACGACCTGACGTAGGGAGATGCAATCGCCCTTCAGCGTTTGGCCACTATAGGTCGGATTCGTCTCTCGGGTTAAGGAAATCCCGACTCACAGAGTTGGTGGCTAGAGACGTCAGGTGAGATGGCGGTTACTCGAACTCAGTGGCGTGAATGCTGTCGTTGTTTGGCCGAGTTGTCTGTGAAGTAAGTACACTTTATAACGCGAGGCAGTGGAAGCTGCAAGGAAGCTGTCTTGCTGATGATGCCTTACTTTCACTTACAGCTCGGCTGTATGATTGCAAAGTGTGAGCATATTGATGTTAAATGGTTGAATACAAATGTGGTTATTTTTAGTAGTTTAGTCCCTTCCCTATCCTTCGTTTTCCTTATTTCTTCTTGAAAGGAATGTGATTTTCTCTTCGTGGTTGTGTGGCAGTTAGGTATCCGATAAGAACCACTGATGTATTGCTGTCTATGATAATAGCAATAATAATAATAGTAGTAGTAATACCAAAGAGCTTCGCATTCTCACGACCAAAGGCAAACAGTTGGTGATAGACTGAGAAGTAGAACGTGGACAGAGGAATCACGATTTCTTCACAGGAAGTTAGGCTGAAGGTCACGCTTGTGGAGTCTTTAAGAATCAGCGATCTGTCAAGAACGGGAATTCCCACGATGCACAATGGTGAGGATTCAGCCCATACGTCAGAGGATATCCGGTAAACGAGACTGAGCAAGTTGGATTTAAAAGATCACACTGTCAGTTACCTAGGTTACAAGGACCTAGTGTAAGAAACTTAACAAGTGGCATTATTCAACCAGAAAGACTGGATATTTCAGGGTGACAATGTTTCATGCGACGGACATAGCCTTACACTGTTTCATGTCGTCTTGTATTCAATGGACATCTTGGCCCCACTGATCGAAGTGGGCATAATGGGATTCACAAATCAGTACGCCCGTGCCGTGTGAACACCCGACAATCCATGCATCCGCTCGGCAGGCGAAAGGCCTACTTGGTTCGATGACGTGATGAAAGCAACCGATTGGGTGTTCAATCGTCGAAGTAGCCAGACTACTTACTTATATGGGCGGCGATGCCGTAAAAACGAGTTAAAGCAGATAGATTTCTCCTTGTATGTGCGGCGACCAGCAATAACAGCAGAGTCAAAGACGAATCGATTGCCAGTTTAATTAGGAATTATCGAAGGTGGCAAATGAGCCCGTAACCAATAAACAGTCTGGAGGCATTGAACCAGAATTTATGATAGTAGTCATTGAAACCAGTAACACTAACCAAACCTGACGTGGTTACAGAGACAGAAAAAATTATGTGAGGAGAAATAACCTTGTGGAAGATATCAGCCGAGCAAGAAAACCAGTGAACCGCAACTAACTTTAGAACATCAAAGTTCGCCGCCAAAGTTAACATTAAAGATATCAAGTCTTCATGCGGGACGGACATACATAACCCCTATGAAATTGAGCTCATACTGAAATACTGGCGGTAAATTAATTCAAACGTGGTACACGAGTTAACTTTCCAAAACTACCCCGTTCTGTTTTCACATTAACTTACAAAGTGCTAACAAGATGAAGGAATGGAAAGATACATCAACGTAATGCGAGCAACGGCCTTCGTATGGTCTGTGGAGGACTGTTATATAAGACTGTCGGTATGAGTTAAACAGTTCGGTTTCGGAGACGTCCCGTTTTCCAGTGTTTTCAGGAGGTTTCCGTATACCAGTAGGGGTACGGTCCGTCTGTTGACAAGCTTGGTTTGCAACATCTAACCGGTTATCAAACAGACATGCTTGCATCAGGTGGCATTGCGCACCCAGTCGTCCCTCCTACCTCAATCCGTGCCTCATCCAGTTGTTAGCCCACTTATTCGAGACAAATTGGAGCGGTGATTTACACAAACTCAGGTTCGCTCGCATCGATCGTCTTGTCTGGGTGGACTGAATCAGTGGTTCACAAGGCCCAGCATCACACGAAACCGACCAACACCGACCTCAGGCTTAACCATCACGCTGACTCGAACAATTTGATCGCCTTAACGGACCAACACTCAATAGGTTGTCTACACTATGTTGCCGAGCGAGACATAATATTTGCCTGTCAAGCGAATGCACGAGATTTCGAGTGCGTCCGTACGGCCTGGAATCGTTGACATGTGGATTCCACAATGCCCACTTCGGTCAATGAGGCTAAGATGCCAACTAAACACAAGGCGAATTTGTTCCCGCCCTTAGTCAACACGGCCGCTCAATGTTGAGAGATATTCCCAAGAAAGTTGTATATTATGCACACTGGATCTATGTGGGCAGAAGGCTAGAAATCACCCTGTCAAAGAACGAATATATAATTCTGCATTTGTCTACGCACGGTTAAGACGTACCCTGACTGGAACTGGTTTGGCGGTTGTGTTTGAACGAGTAGAGGAGTTGGCACTTGATTTATTGTGAGCAGCACGCGAACCTAATGACTGTGATGCATCCGGCTCCGCAGATAGGAGTGACCGCGAGATTAACAACCGCACATGAGACCGTTTTTCAGATAAATCCCTTGCAATTACCGACTTCAAACGGCCCAAGGCGTCCACGCTAGAGATGGCGGATAGTGGTTCATCGTCAATGCTGAGTAGACGATCGCCAACCTGAAGCCTTCCATCCTGAACGAGACAAATTAAAAAAGGTAAAGTTGGTACTGAGCACATTTTCCGTAAATAATAATGCATCGAGACTAGAACAAATAGGACAGGACATGAGTCAAGTAAACTTGCTGACAGTGTAATAGCGCAATGCCGTTTAAGCCTCATGCATCGATGACAAACGACGACGTCGCAACCAGGGGTGGTGTTCGATTTTAGCCACACAACAAACAGACAATAACGCCGGCAGACTTACGCGATGTGCTGGTCCACCCTCGATGAGCGTACGCACAAAAACCGCATTGTCTAAATACTCGTGTGGAACTGTTGGGGTCTGCGATTTCGCACGTGGCAACATCGGGCGAACGGACACGCTTACACCCAACGTGACGGGATAAGTGGAAGAGGAAACAGATGATACTTCGGTAGCAGGGGAGACTAACGGAACGGCCAAGTCGGAAGTGATCGACGGCAGCTGGATGTGCAGCTCGAAAATGTTATGACATGAAGGATCGATTGAATGCCTTCGATAAAGCTCCAGATCGTTAACCTGTTGATACAATAAGGACCAAGGTCAGCATAAAAGTTACTCATAACTCTCGAAACAGCATAAGTGAAGTGGATTTGCAGTTCGTATTCCCAGAAGTAAGACCAACCCTACAGCAAACATAGTGCCAACTAACTTTGGCATCCGTTGATGAAGGTGGTGTGATTTGAGATTGGGTGGCGACCGCATCAGGTACGAATGGAGCAGCTTGGGTATGGTTACCGGTTGTGTTATCAGTCGACGCCCGAGGTGATCGCCAAACCAACAACTTGACCAGACTGTTAGTCGGCTTCTCACGCAACAGTGTGACCGTGCGCGTTTGACCTAAAATGGCCACATCGAAGTCGTCTACCTGGATGACAAACAACGGGTGAAGAACGTGAAAAAGCGATTATCACTCGTAGATTTTAAGACAGTCATCTAAGGAAATAGGGAAGAAAATCTCTTGAAATCTACAGGACACTGAGTTATGCACACATACAATAACATGTTATTCAAATGGTGGCTAGCTGCACAAGTAGCCAAAGGAAGAGATCACTGACAGGTCATACGTTTGATGTGCGACTGATCAACAGGGAAAGTATCCGTCATTCTGGTGAGTTCCAGAAACAGACAAAATTGGTTGTGAACTGTGGACACACGAGTGATAAATATCAGTTTGACGGCGATATGAACCATATGATACATTAAGGTCATTAATCCGCCACCAGTTCTACGTACGGTTTCATGCTGGTCACAATTAGTTATTTTGCATACATCTATGAATCCACACTAGGTCCCTTTTCTCACATAAGAGAAGTATATAGTACACAATCCTTCATAAGGTGCATATATATATATATATATATATATATATATATATATATACTTTAAACATGCTACCTGAGCTGAGGAAATTCCGACTGATTAACCAAATGTTCAAAAGCAACGCGATCGAATGTATGGGGAAATGGGAAAACTGTGCAAACCGTGAAAACTCCGTCCCTGAGCAACTATTCTTACTACATATCTGCACTCGTCATACTGCGTTCCCTAAAAGCGTTAAATACAAGTAGCCAATTCGAACAGAAGGTGCGACGATTATGACCAAGAGTTGCCAGAAACAAATGCACTGAGCACTTATGAACGATGCACATGACCGTCGGACACGATACAGAAGCAAGTGTGGAAAAAACCCAACGAGCAGCTACCGAATTACTCGATTCTGAATGAATCAACAAGACTGAAGAAGCCATAAGACTTAAAACAGACTTCAGCAGAACAAAAACAAAAGATCGACTGAATCAAAAATTCCAGCGCCTCAATCTGTGTGGTGTAGTGAATACACATCTTGCTCTGAACCCGACTTGTTCTACATGGTGACGGATGGTGACGGTGTGAGCCCAATGGCGGGACTGAATCTCCGACCACCGGCCCAGCTGAACATGAATGAGGATGAGGGACTTCCAGAAAGATGGAAAATGTGGAAGTTATAGTTTCAAGATTTCCGCACGTTAGCTCGACTATCGTCTGCCGAGAAGGAGCTTCAAATGGCGATGTTTCGAAATGCCATCGGATAGCAGGCCGTCCGCTGCATTAATACATTTCCATATGAAGCAGACGAAGATCCAGAAGGCTGGAAAAACGTGGTGAACAAATTAGAGTGTTATTGTTTGGGATTTACGAACGATACTTTTGAGAGGCATAAGTTCAATTACCGCGTCCAAAAACCAAGGGAATCCATAGACCAATTTGTTCAAGCTCTGAGGTCCATGGCCACAACCTGCGGTTTCTGTAACTGCATGCATGACAAGCCAACCAGAGGTAGGTTAATTATCGAATGAGAAACGGCAATTTGACAAAGAAAATGCTGATGGATCCTAAGTTTACGCTCAAACAATGTATTGAAATGTGTCGAAGTGAAGAGGTAGCCGATAGAAAGGCAGAAGTCATCAAAATCCACTCGACAGACGTCAATCGCGTGATGACCAAGGAACTAAGAAACCCGCTAACAGGCTGCACTTTTTGCGGAAGAACCCATGGTTTCAAGAAAGAACAGTGCCTAGCATGACGAAAAATCTGCACAAAGTGCGGCAAAGCGAATCATTTCTCCGTTTGCTGCAACAGTGGTCCAAGTTTGGTAAGGGCAACCCAACGTAGAAGGTACTCAATGTGTGTGGTTGGAGTGAACGAACCTAACCAGAGTATACGATCTGCCGAAATTGAGTTGAATGGAATAACATTAAACCTCCAGGTGGACTCAGGTGCAGGTCTCAACTTCGTCCCTCGGTCCTGCGTCCCAAACGAACCACTAACGAATACGAACCCCCTGCTTCGAATGTGGAATGGAACAACGGTGACGCCTACAGGGAATTTTACAGCAGTCCTACACAACCCTGATAACGACAGGCGTATCGAACAAGTTTTGTTTGTGGCCAAAGAAAATTTTCCACCCCTCCTCAGAGTTGGAGCAATCGAAGCGCTGGAATTGGTAACATTTAACTCTGTACATAACGTAATCTCGCCATTGACCAACATGTGTCTAAAATATTTCAGTTTTTGATGGTACTTTGTAACCCCTCCCAGGAGTCTGTAAATTGAGCATCGATTCGGATGCGAAACCAGTCGTGCTAACTATTCGTCGTTTGCCACTTACTGTAAAAGAGACATTTGAAAAGGAACTAACGCGATTGACAGATCTGGGAGTAATACAGCAAGTAGACAAGCCAACCGATTGAGTTCGTCAGGTCGCTATAGCCAGCAAGAAGTCCGGCGAATTGAGAATTTGCATCGACCCGAAACCATTAGACGCAGCATGAAGAAGGGAGCATTTTCGACTCCACTTACTGGAAGACGTTCTTCCTCAGCCAACCGGCGCATGTTTTTTCACTAAGGTGGATTTATCTTCTGCTTTCTGGCATGTAAAATTGAACAAACAGTCCAGTTTGTTAACAACATTCGAGACACCTTTTGGTCGTTTTCGGTGGCTTTGTCTACCGTTCGGATTGGAAGTTTCCAGCGGAATATTCCAGAAGCGGCTAATCCAAGTAATCGAGAAACTACCCGGTGTCATGTGCATAGCTGACGATGTTTTGATCCACGGTCGTACCAAACACGAACACGATAAGAATCTAGAAATCTTTCTTGCAAGATGTCAGCGGGTCAGCATCAAGCTCAACCAAGAGAAAATTGAGTATTGCACCAACGAGGTTACTTTCCATGGGCATGTTTTATCCAGAGAAGGAATCAAGCCTGATCCAGCAAAAATCTGTGCAGTAGGGAATATGGCACACGCAACTGATGTGAAAGGTATTGCTCGTTTCAGTGGAATGATTAAATACTTGAGTCGATTTCTGCCCTGTTTAGCTCAAGTCATGGAGCCCATCAGGCTATTGACCCAAAAGGACACGCCATGGATGTGGGGAGATGAACAGAAGCGAGCGTGGAAACATATCAAACAATTAATCGTCAAAGCTCCTGTGTTACGTTACTAGGATTCACGTCTGCCGTTAATGATACAATCTGACAGCAGTCAAAATGGAATTGGAGCAGTTCTCATGCAGAACGGACAGCCGATTGGTTTCAGAAGTCGAACCATGAGTGGTGCCGAGACCCGATATGCACAAATCGAAAAGGAACTGCTGGTGGTAGTTTTTGCTACGGAAAAATTCAACGATTACACATTTGGAAGAAAAACAATCGTCCAGACCGACCATAAACCACTGACAACTATCGTAAACAAAGCCTCTGGACAAGGCGCCATGCCGTCTGCAGGCAATGTTGGTACGCCTACAGAAGTGCAATTTCGAGACCGGATACACCCCTGGCAAGAACATGGTACTGGCGGATACACTATCGCGAGCACCACTGGCAACGGAAGAAGACAACTGCACCGTATATGAACAGGTACACCTAACGCTCGCGGAATCAGAGTCGCGGTTACCATGAATAAGGCTGATGTGTGCCGATGACGAAGAGATGGAGAAGCTCGAAGAACAAATCATAAACGGCTGGCCGGATAACGCACGACAAGTGAATTAATTAATTCGCCCTTATTCCAAAGTCCGGGATGAGTTGACCACAGAAAACGGTCTCGTGTTCCGTGGAGAATGTTTGGTAATTCTCCAAACTGCCAGAAAAGTCACTATGCAAGAAATACATCGTTTGCACCTCGGTGTGCGCAGTTGTATGAGACGCGCTAAGGATACCGTATACTGGCCAGGCATGACTGGTCATATCAAGGACTTCGTTTCAACTTGTATGGTCTGCAAGCAGTACTCGACAGCCAAAGGAACCCATGGTGTGTCGCTCAGTCCCCAAGCGACCTTAGCAACACGTAGCGGTTGATCTATTCTCGCATGCAGACAAGTCATATCTACTTTTGGTGGACTATTTCAGCGATTTTTTTGAAATTGAGAAGTCAAATGCTACATCAGCTGAGGAGATAATCGGCAGATTGAAAGCCCAATTCGCAAGATATGGCATTCCAGAGTGTGTGAGATCAGATGGTGGTCCACAATTTTCAGCACAACAGTTTGCGGAGTTTGCCGAAAAATGGTGGTTTAAACACGAAGTCTCCAGTCCACACCACAGCCAGTCTAATGGTAAAGCGGAATCTGTTGTCAAGGAGGCAAAGAAAATAATGGAGAAATGCTCAACAGCCAAAGAAGACACCTATCTGACACTGCTAGAACACAGAAACACCCCATCAGCAGTTAAAGATTTGGGTCCAGTTCAACGGCTCATGGGAAGAAAAACGATAATTCGAATACCACTTGTCGAAAATCGTCTAGCCCTACAAACTATCACGTGGGACACCGTAAGAAAGCGTTTGAAACAACGAATGGAACGAGAAAGACAGGTGTATAACAGGGGAACTCCTGAGCTGCCAAGACTGGACGAAGGGAATGTTGTCTGGATTCAGCCATTCGGTATGGGCCGTGACAGATGGGTCCAGGGGATCGTGTAAGGACAAGGCGGTGAACGTTCTTATGTGCTGTGCACAAATAAAAAAAAAAAATAAGGAGAAACAGAGTGTACCTACGGGAGCAAGAAACGATGAGCACAAGTTCCGGAGCAGTTGAATCCGGTTCTACTGAAGACAACGAGTTCGTTTTCCGAAACTGATGAATATCGAAGATTCTTTAGAAAGGGAAGGATGTGGTGGAGTGTAGCCAATCGTGTACGTCATGTCTGCATTGGCCAGTCAGGTTGTTTGACACTGACCTATATATACAGTATTCATAACAAACTAGATGAGCCGTTGTATGGTGTAGTGAATACACATCTTGCTCTGAACCCGACTTGTTCTACACAATCTGCCCAAGAAACAAAACAATCTATCAGACCATCAGTTAACATTCAACGAAAAGGCCGTTCCGTCAAAAGTTCTGATGTTCAATTACGGAGAAGCATCCACAACAGAATCCGTTTCATGTTTTGATTCGGGACTGAAACGCAGTGGTCTAGATGAACAAATGCAACAGTTAGTTAGGACCAAGATTTGTTAACACCTGGTCAGTCGAAAACCAACAAACATCTTAACAACTAATGAAAATAAGGCACTGATGACACTAAAGAAGAACGACCAAATTGTCATCCTTCCCACAAACAAAGAGAACGTCATAGCCGTATTGAATAGACAAGATTATAAAGACAACGTAAGCGATCTTTTAAAAGACTCCGCAACGTACGAGCATGGCATAGGAGAACCCACAACAGGTGTGAGGGCCCGAATCACCAAAACTGTGACAGATCTCAAGAAAAAGAAGTCACTTACAGAAGAACAGGCTAAATACTTTAGATCTACTGAGGGACCAGTGCCACGATTATACGGGCTACCAAAGGTCCACAAGGATCAAGTACCACTGAGACCAATCGCTGCATCCAGGACGGCCCGAACTACCAACTGCCGAAGTTCCTTTCTCGTATTCTCCGGCCATGTTTACCTCACGATAATCATGACGCAAACAGCTCGACTGACATCTTGAGACAGATTAAGAGCCTGGAATTGGAAGAAGAAGAAGATGCACTGGTTTCTTTCGAGGTTATGTCGCTTTTCACTGACATACTGAAGAAACTTGCGACAGAAAGTTTGAAGCTCCTGATAAATGAAGACGATAGCCTCCAAAATAAGACGAATCTTTCTTCAAAAGACAAGTAAGAAATCATGACGAGGCACTGTTTGTTGCTTTGTGTGAATATGATTGCTGTAGATAGTTGTCATAGCCTTTCAGGAAGTTCCCTTAGCAATGTCGTTTCGCTTTCTTGTTTTGAATCGTTCCTTTTGTAAATTTCACAATTCGCTTTGTAATCCTTTATCTTATCAGACATGTCCAGTCAACAACAAAGTTCTCTTGCTTTGCGAACATAGCTGTCCACTTGAGCGTGTGTTTCACATGGATTTGTTCAGTGAACTCACGTCACAAAGCTCTCGAGATGACTGTTCCCTCGCCTGTGAAGCCTACTTTTTCTCTCTAACTAACTAATCGCGGTACTTGAAAAATACTGACAGTTCTTCGGGCGGATTCTTCTTATACTGCGACCAGTCTTCTTTCATCGCACTAGCCAGCTTTCTGAGTATATGATCTTTTTCCGTCGAGTCCCGCAGCACTACCTTTCTATCCAGCGGTACCATTCTGTAGTCCATTAAAGCGATACCGCCGAACTCAGAAACATCCCTCACGGTACCGGATACACATGCGCAAGGAAGAGTGTAAGCGATGTAAATTGATCTCCGGAATGGTAGACCAACTGATAGTCGTACTTTGTAGTTTGGTCATCATCCTCTGTAGACGTCGCAGGGCGGCACTCAGTAGCTACATTAATACTACCATCAGAGGCATGTGGTCAGTGTGTACCAGTCTCTCCCTTGAATTCGTAAGTATCGAGGCGTTCCAGAACAGAAACCACTGCAAACAGTCCCCTTTCAATTTCCGCTCCTGTTTTCAGTCGGTCTACTTTGATGTAGCAGCACTGCTCCAAGGCCGGATTGACTGCTATTACGTTGACTCACCAGAGGAAGCTCAGGATTGTAATATGTAGGTAAAGAAGCTACAAGAATCAACCTCTTGATCTTGTAAAAGACTGACAGCTGAGCATCATCCCACATTCATGTAACTTCACTGTGTGTAAGTTGCCCAATTGGACGCATTACGTCAGAAGAATTTGGGAAGAATCAACTCAGACCCCTAATAATATCGCTCAAATGTCAAACCGACTCTGTATCTTCGAGGGCCGGTATACTCTGGCTCGCCTTTAATTTGTCAGGATCGGTCGTGGATTCCTCGGATGTTAGTAGGTGGCCATGAAATATCACTTCCTTCGCTCGGAAAACAGTCTTATCCCGTGATAATGGTATTCCTTGCAATACGTATCAAGAATGCAGTCATGTTCCACACTCGTTCTTTCATATATCGGCAAATAGTCAGCGATACACATCAATCATCCGAGTTTGCTAAGCACCCGAAGTAGACGATCTCGAAAAGTTTAGCTCGATGCCTATAACTCAAAGAGCAAACGCAGCCTCCGAAAACGCTCAAAAGCAGTGTCAAACGTAATTAGATAACTAGATTCTTCATTTATCACCAGCTGTCATCATGCGGAAGACAAATAAACTTTCGTAAAATAAACGAACTTAATTCCATTCGGGCAAATAGCGTCTAAAGTTGACAACTTTTATTGTTCTCTGCGGAGTACAGTGCTCAGCAGCGTGGAGTCAGCACACGCGCAAATTTCACCAGATATTTTGGCACCACTACAAATGTGACTGACAACCAATAAGCCCGTCTACTTGTGCTGTTACTTTCAGCTCCAGCAAACGATTCGACTCACTTTTAATTTATTATCGGATGACTAGCGGAATTTTCCTAGCGGGTAGTGCAACCGGTATGATATTCTTGGTTATAAAAAGGCTAACCCTATCCGGCATACAACTCAAAACGGAACCAAACGCAGGGGATTACTGACCGAATAGTTGAGACATTTCTAACACATGCAGAAACTTGTCATGGCGACAAGTCGCGGAGTTCAGCGCTTGAATGGTATCCAAACCTAGGATAGGCGTCAAAATTCTTTCTTCAACGAAAATAACACTTAAGTTTTCCCAGTCCTCGAATTACTGAGCAGTACGCTTGTTTTCCCCAACACCTTCATTTTCGTTTCATTCCACATTCGCAAATAACTACCAGCGGGCTCTATGGACGACCCTTGAAGATAATTACAGGCATGACATTGACAGATGCACCAGAATCCAAATAACCTCGCCGTTTGTTTTCGATGAGAAGTTCGGCATAATCCCTTTTGACGCAGCAAACTCCCGAATACCAGCCACTGTTAGATGAACCTCCAACTCTTCACTGATGGTTCTGGTGAAGAGTGATTTACACTGTTTGACAAAACGTTTTTTTCTATTAACACTTCACACAGATTCTTCCAAACGCTGGACCTTCCTCCTTCTATCGTTTACGACCTCCGCCGTAAAACAGGCAAGGTTAAATCGCGAACAACGCCCAGGTTTCGCCAATCGTATTAGGCTCCATTCGGTCTTTGTTGTTAAGATCTTTCATCATTCCCTGCGTTGCTGTTTCGCCGTCACAAATTTCAATACACTTAGCAAACGTTAGCCGTTTCGACTTCAACACTCTGTCCCTCACGACAGGATCATGCACTCCAAATACAATTCAGTCAAGTCTGAGACTATCCTCAATACACCCGCGAAAATTGCAAATTTTTGTCACCTCCTCCATTGCCATCACAGAATGATTTATAAATTCTCCATGACGACGGTTATTTTAAAAAAGCGGGAAGTGCTCAAAAGTCATAATCGCTTGGCCAAAACAGAATTCTTCGGAGCTAATAATAACCGCTCGAGGACACCGCAAATTTTCTTAGTCGACAAAAGTGGAATTCATCAAGGTCTGTCTGTCTACGTCTCTAAATCAATATTGCAACATAGTCTTTTGACTCTTCAGACGAACTACTCAGCACAGCAAGTCCCTCGAACTTCTGTCTCCATATTTGCCATGCTCCAGGCAGTTAGTTGTTGTCTGTCACAGTCAACACCTTAGATTCGAATTGTAGACCTACGTTTGTGGTCCAAAAATTCAAAAGCATTGATATACGTCCTTCTTGTACGATCGATGACTCTTACAAAATAGTGTAACACAATGAAAAGTAAGACATGCAATCAATTCCGTTCCTTGACAAGCGTTCTTCTCAGTTGAATAAATTTGTTTGTTAGGAGTATATATATATATATATATATATAATAACACCAAAAACAATTTGGAGAATGAATCACATCATTTATATAAAAAACACGGGGAGAATTGGCGAGGTAACTGAGGCACGGGATAGTAATAAACCCTTTTGAAGCCAATTTCTATTTTTGCCATCAAAGTTTACATGTATGTTTGTCGTCAGCTTATCAGTTTTTTGAAGGATTGTTACGGTAGTATGTGTAATTCCACATTTTGAGGAACAACTGATGACTGGTAGCACACCATTCGTAAAAGAACAGAAGAAAGATGACAGATTTAACTGACTACATAGTCGCTCATGGTTCACATATACGCAAGATCTTTGCGAAGCACATCGGAAACTATGTGACAGAAATTACGCTAAACTCGGTTCTAACGAACCAACTAATAGATAAGTATTTATCACCCAGATATTTGTATTATAACATCTTTAAAAAATGTCGACACTTCTCCACACCTGAAATTCAACTGACGTGGAACATTTAGAACCATCAGTCACCCAACTACTTGGTCACCGGACAAACCTTCTGTTAAGACACACGACCGGAATAAAGTTGTCTTGGATTCCGACTGATCACTGATGTTACCAGACCCTATGTTTGCAGTAGTATCGCTAGGGAGCTGTGTAAGATCATAAGACATGCGCGTATGATATGGTGAATAGCAATGGGTCTGATATTATTGAGAAGAACAACGAGTATCAGCATGCACAACGTTCAGGTATTAAACAGAGATAACTTTACATATATGCGTTTTGCGTCAAATGATTCCCGTACATCTGAAGGCCTGAACAATGTTTGTCGCTTAAGTCGAAAGATTTTTGTAAGGTGGCAAAAACACAACAGACAAGACTGAGCTTCGCTTATGTTATTACTTGTGCTCAGTCGCGATATTGGGTACAGATTGCCAGTACTGGTACTGAAGCAGATGTAAGGACACGATCAACCAATAAAAACTTGGCTGCTATACAGTTTACTGGATATTCACGCTAGTTTGACCAGAGTAAAATGGACGATTGCACCTGAAAGTTCCACGGGGATACGACACCATGAAAAGTCCAAATTGTTTTACCTATGAGTAGAATGTCAATACGCATGCCATTAACACACACACTTCATAGATACCACGACGAGTTGCTACGTCAGAAAGGGTGAGAGTCTGGAACCTTTGTCAACACGTGTGGGAGCGACAGGCAAGTTACCTGGAATGTAAACAATGTGCAGAGACAAGCACGTTACGCAACATACCACTATCTGAGGACTGCTAGTTGACTTAACATAAGTCTTCAAGCCGTAAGTGTTTAACACACACCTGTATCAACCGGTCTCCGGGTTTAAGACGTCCATCCATCAGTGCCGCACCCCCAGGCAAAATGCTTTTTACACAGACCATACGTTCTCCATTATTCGCCGGATCCTCACGACTAGACAAGCTGAAACCGAGTCCGTTGGTACCTGAAAAGCAAATAGCCAAAATTTGCTTAACTTAAACTGTTTTCAGTTAAGATGTCAACTTGCAGAAATAAAAGGCCTAAATAAGAAATAGTTCTGACAAAACGGGCTGAAAACAAAATGTGAAAAGGTGATCAAAACAAAACCCAAAATACAGCCAGGTAACGATAACGAAAGAAACGGGTGTTAAAAGCAACCCATAAAAGTATGTTTAATCAAGGCAAACGATACGTGTATAATTGTTCATCCGTTTTTACATACCAGGTGAATTGGATCAAGGAGTAGGATATCCCTAAGATAATGTGAAGTAATAAAAGAGAATTCTTCATCAAGACAGAATACATAATTACCGGATTTCTAATGATGTTCTAGCACCGAATGTCCTGGATTTTACTCTCCTACCTTGGAACTCGGCTGATTGCTCCTTAGGCATAAATAAATTAACACGGAAGATTCGAGTGTATATAGGGGGTTTTATGGACCAAGTAATTTTTCTCTTAACGGGCCCACACTAAAACTGGGAGATGTAAGTTTGGAGAGAAAAGATGTGGTTGAGATTTGTAGTGCTTAACCAGCACATATGTAGATACTTTTACGCGTTGAACATACTTCCATAAGTTTGTAAAAGAGAGAGAAAGATTAGAAGCTTGTGCACTCATGACTACGGAGTCGGTCGGCGAGTAAAACGTTTCGAATGACTCGCGGCTGTGAAGAAAATATTTGTACGCGATGAAGATTGAAAATTATGAGAATATATACTGATGTAACCGGCAAACGTATAGCAACAAAAAATAAGCCAACAGAAAAACACGGACATCAGGTGTGCACTGGAGAGGGGACAACAGAACTGTAGTACCAAAGGATCCCGAAATTGTGTGAACCGACAACTTATCGAATATTACCAACAAGTAGTTTGGCAGATCTATAATTTTAGATGAGACCCGATTGTGAAAAGTCAGGGCTTCGGTTGGATTCGAACCAGCGACGGAAACACCATGCCCACTGTCGAATATTGTGTAGTGAGGAACTGCTTACCAACTGAGGAGAACGAAGCCGGCCGTGTCACAGTCATCAAGTTGCATTCACATTCTACTTTTCGCAAAACACAGCATATTGTTATCCGCCACAAATCCGAAGTCTCACTAACTTGCAAACGTATCGTTCTTGAATGCGCATGGACTACTGAATAACCAACTGGATGGCAAGTGTTGACGTTACTATAGTGATCTGTCAAATGCGACATGGGTCGACTGCGTGCTGCTAACTTCGTGTTACAGGTGATCGAAAACATGTCCTATCTGACTCACTGTCAAATCGAACCAAGCAGGCAGGCTGATCCGCTTATAGAATTCAATTCGCTTGTCAGCCGAGGTGATAAACTGTATAACAGAGGCGAATGCACATTAGCTAATGTCTGAGGAGTGGGACCACATTGGGGCCCTGTTCGCTATGTCACAACGGGATTCGTCTCAATGGCGCGTTGGACACATAAGCTGAAACGTACTCAACGTAAGTTCGTAGTCGTTTTTTATTATTTGCGTCGTTTGCATGACTTATGAATATGTGTCATACACCCAGCCGACATTTCTCACTCAACTTTATAGATGGTTTTAATCAGTATGCTGAATGGTGAAGATAAAAAGACTGGCGATCGGCTTAACCGTGTAGGGTGGACTGATCAGCAACAAATTTAAATCGGTAAGAGTACGTTCATAATGCAGTAGTAGACTAACCGCATACGAACAGACTTAGGGCACAAGCAAAGTCGAACGAGACCACATGATGCCATGGTCTGCACCAATACAGTCGGTCTAGGGTGGATTTCGGTTTCTACATTAAGCTTGGCCAAACCCGTGAATAACTAATAACCACAACATACTAATCTACACAGTCACAGCTCAACTCTTAATATACAAATAAACGACGATGAGCTTGTTATGAAAGATTTTTTCTCAATCCATAAAAGCATAAGTGTATCGACAATAAGCACTACTGAAGGGCCAAGTTTGGACAGCTACTCATCACATCCTATGGTTGTATCGTGCACTGTACAGACCGAAGGAAATAGCAGTAGTTAACGGTATTCCTACGTTTGGTTCTAGACAAAATGGTCAACATGGAGGTACAGCTTGGCTATTCAAGGTGAACACAATATAAAGAGCAAATTAGTATAAGGCCTCTCAGGTCCCTTGAATACATCTACAAAGTCTGGAAAACACTTGATTGAAACTAAAAAAACATCCGCAAACGGGTTTCGAGATTTATAGGCAGGCTGTCGTGTTCTCAAAGGAAAGTGGGAATAAAATCTACCTCCAAAACAAATAGTTAGTCATAAACCTTTAGTCCATACGACAAAAAACAAACCAATATATACATAGCGCGAGTAAGCTGTTCAGTGTATCAATCAAACTGCTTTTTGTCGCCATCTGATACATCAGACCACATTAAAGACCTCAGGTTACTATGCTGATAAAACCTAGATAGAGAAGATCGGGGTAGACAAATTGCCAATCCACAATGTTTAACAAACTAATTGATGACCATACCCCCAAACCCTGTAAAACATAATAAACGGCACCTTTCTGAAGATAAATCGGAATGTATCCTTCAGCCGATAACTTAGGACAGTTTAACGATGAAGCCGCATTCGAAATGGTTGGCAAGCCGATACATGAAGTAACAACCAAGGTTGTTGTGTGTGATTGCTTTTCCTCGGAAGACGCAGTGTCTGGTGAAATGGATGGACGAGAAAGCACTGTACTCGGTGACCGACGTGGGGGTGGCGGTGGAGCTGGTTTACCCACAGGGTGAGCTGCTCCAGCCTCGGCTTCCTTGGCTTTGGCATCCTGGTCTTTGATAACCATCAGACGGGAAGTAATAAATGGGAGTTTTTCACTAGATGCCTCCAGCGCCTCTTGCACTTTTCGTCGAGCCGAGCAGGGGAACACATCCAGAACTAACTCTGGTTGACTGAGCGCTTTTTGGAAAATGTCTCGGCTTCTGTGTGAACGGAGAGGTGGGAGAACGGAAACAAGAATGAATGAGGAACGATCGGTATCAAATACATGATGGCGCGCGCCGGGTGATATGGATATACAGTAAATAAGAAAACGTGATACTTAGTCTCAGCTTAATTCATAAAATCCAATTTTCTTTCCTTTTGTATCCGCAGCCCAGAAAAATCTACGGTGAATGGCGTTCAAGTTGTTGAAAACATGCTACCTTCCGAAAGGAAAGCAAAAGCAGAACTTGTAGCACAAAACAAACATTAATTTTACTGAGTTTCTATCGACCATTTTATAGATAAGTGGTACCAGTAAGATGAAGAAATACAGATGATGTCAACGCTTTGCCTCCGCATGTAGCTCGTTTGTTCCAACCTGTGATACAGTTAATCAAATCGTTTTACTGCGATGCTCGTTATAACAAAATCAGATGCTACGCCAGCTTGCCATCGGAGTTGGTCACTGCGCCGATATACCAATTCGCTTGAGTTGTCAACAATGATTAGCTGTAACCTTCCGCGAATCATTGGTTGACCTCGTATCGATGAGTTCGTTCAACAAAGTCCCTTTATAAAAGTAACCAAATGATGATAAAAAGATAGGCCTAAAAGATAACTACACCGGTTTTTTGTGTTGGTGTGGCACATTTGTAATTCTAGAGTAAGTCGTCACTTCGGCTACGAACATATCCGGTAAAGAACTGGTTAGATATGCGGTGGAGTTATGATGTATTAGAACCGTTCCTCTGATGCAGAAATCATCATTTTTATGACACAAAACATGTGGACAGTGATCAACACATTAACATCGTATATTCACAATGGTACAACACGAGATCCTAATAACGCAGATGCTCAAGCGGCTGAATGCCGCTGTTGCAGTCTGGATTCTCCATCTTTCCGTTTCATCCCTTGTTGAATGTATCTACATCTAGAAGAACCTGGTCATAAGGTGCGGGTAAGTGAGTATACAACAACAAGGTACCAATGTAGGAGATTATGGCGTACTGATTAATAGAAAATAGTCAAGTCAACAACATAGGTCAGCCTAAAGTTTCCGCCCACAATGTGGACGACCGGTAGGGAAATTGTTAGTCAACCCTAATTTCGCGCATTCGAATACAGTTATTCGACAGATTGCCAGGATGACTTGAACACATCATCATCATTTACACAGATGGCTATACAGCAATGGATCTTAGTGATGCTTAATTGCCACACAACTACGGAAACGAATTAAACCATAAACGGAAAGAAAGGAAAAAAGAAGCGGAAGAGAAGGGACCCAACTACTAAAAATAGCTTTGTCTACATTAAAACAATCAGTATGACAAACGTGGTCCCATAATGCATATCTACACACTTGGATTTAAAATTCCCATCCGTTCTCGTCAGAAGTGTCACCCGCATACCAGAGTTTTCACACACACACACGCACACACACACAGTAAACCGTATTGGGCAAGTTAACGTCAACGTTGTCTCCAAAGTCTTGACTGGCGAGCGTGGGACGATTGGTCAAGAATGAAAAAAAAGCAATTTACGTGTGCAGTCGAGGTTGGTTCACGTGACATTGTCCCCACAACAGCCAAGTTCGAGCTAATAAGTAAACCGCATAGAATTGAAACGCACATTATACAAGGAATAGCTACACAATTACTAAAAAGTGATTTGATAAGGATATATAAAAGAAGAGCTATGCTGGAAAAAAATGAACACAAGGTAAAGTGTGTATTCTCATTTCGGGTAATTCCTAACGGAAAATCGGTCACTACTCAGTACTAATCTGGAAAAATCGTATGAAAATATAACCCAATGTATAAGTTATTCGAATTTCACATAAAATTTGTCCTCGCGAAAGATCAGCAGATCATTTTTGCATAGAGGGTTCACGAGTAAGATGAACAGCAAACTAAAACCCCCGAACTACAGAAAAAGTTAAAAACCTTAGAAAACCAAACTGTAAACCGAAGAAAAGCTGCAACCATAAAGCACAGTCAACTAACTTTTCGAAAGGAACTCCAGTCAAAGAAACGTTGTTAATTCTCAAAATGCGATCCCCAACTGAAAGGCAACCTTCTCTGGCCACACGTCCGTCCGGCATGACATGATGCACTTCGAGACCAGATTCGCTGTGAGAACAAGAACATTGAAACAGACGAGCAAACCGATCACAAATGTAAAAAAAAGAATGGGTACCGTAGCATACGATTCACAATAGGGGTTACAGTGAAAGTTGAAGTTACCAAAGCACATATCTAATATGACATAACTCCGTATTTAAAACGACGGTGTTTTTTAGCAACGAATTCATAATTAAGCAAAAATCGGCTATCGCTTAAGGGAATCTGATGAATCAGATGAGCACTGAGTTTTCCCTTTACTATTTTTGTTACTGTTATCATTATCACTACTATTAAGAACAGCAATATTCTTATTCCTAATGCAAAAAAAAGCCCTGATACATCAAGTAAAAGTCGTATAAGTTTATTCGTACACGCGTAAGACATTGTGATTAATACTGTTCGGATATTTTAGACTCCGAGGTTATCGAGCTGAACTCCAACTAAACAGAACCAAACAAAAGAGAGAAGACCGGATGAAGCATTCAACAACCACACATCATTAAGTAAGTCAGTGGTTCGAAAATGCTCATAAGTTGTGTATAGCTTTCAAGACACATATGATGTAGTTGGTCAAACAGGTCCCAGCTCTGAGTTAAAAAAAAAACTCATTTTCATGCTGACAAGACTGTGGAGAAATAACGTCGTTGGCAAATTATACACGGAACATCCGCACACCAGAGATCATTCATCAATCACCTTCCATTTGAGAGCAGTCATGTCGACAACATGTGCGAGAATAATGAACAACCACTGCGATGTTTGCAGGGTAAAAAGAGCTCGATTCTTTAAACGTTGAGTACGCCATGCCTGTGTGAGATCTACCATCGTCCATCCCAAAAAAAGTACCAGACTTCTTAAGATACGGATAAGATATCGAAATGACACAATCCGAGGGAAATGTTACCATCATGTTTATCACGAACTGTATGCCTATATCTAACGAGCTCTACTGTGTCTCCACTCGAGGCGATCAGGCAACCCTATCATTACTCACAGGCAAAAGTGGTTAAGAGTTCACATATGATAAATTGGTCGTGTCTAATGTGAGATCAATGGCGTGGTCAACACGGTTGAATCAGGAAAGAGTGACCGGAGTTCTAGTCCTGGTTGTCTCAAGGATATGTACTACTTACGAACTCTAATGAGAGCGAAATTCGAGTCTAGCGCCTCTTTCGAAAGGGGCCGACTGGAAAGTCTACGGGAACGCGACAGATGCGATCAATTGTGAGTGATGCTGAATCCACATGAAAACCAAAATCTCCCACTACTCATCAGTAATCAAAACACCGCTCACCAAGTTAGTGATTTCTGTGATTTCAATTTGGAGAGAAGTCCTGGTAGAAGCTGGTTTAGGTAAAGAGGACCATTGTGTTTTTTTTCCTCAGTGCTGTTTTAAGAGTGGCTGAACCAAACCTTCTCGTACTCAGTTCACATGAAAAAGTATGAGAAATAGGTCCTAGAACCAGCAAACGCTAAATGACGTCAACGAAGTAGCTACTAACGTAACCGCTTAACAGGAGGCCCATCAGAGCCAGGAAGAAACACTTAATTGCATTTCACCGTCCAAACTAGGCCAATTTGAAAAATTCTGCGAAACAAAGGGCTCTGATCGACTGGAGTCTGCCCTGCAAGCAGTTGACTTTAGTGGCCAACAGCGGAGCGGTGAATGGCAGCTCCAACACAGTTGGCTCTCACCTGTACCACGCAAGCCAGGGAACTGTATTCTGAATGACGACCTAGAACCTTGGTCACTGGATGACAAAGATACAGTTAATGGAGTGTGAGGAAAGTATGCGAGTTTCCTCCCCAAGCTGCTGTACTTCTGTCCTCATAGGATGAATCTAACCACCCAATCGTGACTGACCAGCGAACCAGCAAGCATTCACCACAGACACATAAGAGGATTTTGTAAGACTTTGGCCACATCGATCATAAGAGAAGTGGTGAACAGCTGCTTCGACCTGGCTGGGTTAAACCAGTACTGAGCATGCAAGGGAATGGAACTTATGATGTACGACTAAGTGCCACCGTGGCAGTCCAGAAAATGCTCCGCTAAACTACGAAGTTGCAAGGAAGCGCATGAGAGGCTAAAACCGATCAACTACTTAAATGATGGTTAATGGGACGAATTGCCGATAAAACCATTGCTTCACCTCTTCCGAGATTGCATTGGATGTTTGACAACTTTCAGATCAACCATAAACAGCCAATCAGTTTCAATCTATGAGAAAAATGAGCATAATAGTTAATAAAAGATAATCCTATTATTCCTTCAGCAACTCAACCGCCAGTAATACTCAAAGAAATAAAGCAACTTCGAATCAGATGTAAGAAAACAGTAGAAACTGGAAACAGCATAAACAATACCCACCAGGCCAACTGACGCACTGGGGCTACGCCAACAACAATCATCACATTCACAACCGGAAGTAAAGTGTAAATTTATTGATTGGATAGCTGGTTACAGTGAACAATTGCATCCAGTGCGGAGGCCATAGATGTTGCTGTTGGTCTGTCCATTTAAACGATGACTGACCCACGAATTTCGCTTATTTGACAAACTCATCACAGATTACTTATTAATTCACTGCAGGTTTTCTTCATTACATACAGACATCTGGAAGGTAAAGAAGCACAAACTCAAACCAGATAAACGGCTGGGCGCTCCTACACATCTCGGACGCTACCACAGTCAGCTGCAGTATCAGCAATGCAGGGAGCAGTACAATAAACACTTAGTAATCGCAGTACACAACCGTTCTTCGGGAACTACAACTGAGCGCGATCGACTCTCACAACACAAATATCCATGTATATTGGACATCGCCCACAACTGATCGCAGCTGTCGCATTTCCATAGACTTTCCAGTCGGCCCCTTTCGAAACGAAGCACTAGACTCCGGTCACGCTTTCATGAGGCAACCTTATTTACCACTGCGCCACTGACCCCACATTAGGCACGACCGAACTATCATATGTGAACCCTCAACCACTTTTGCTTGTGAGTAATGATCAGATTGCCCGATCGCCTCGAAAAGAGACACAGCCACTGTCTGTTAACTCCAATCGATGACCCCTCCACTGGGACTTCTCTTCAAGTTGAAATCACAGAAATTACTAACTTGTTGAGCAGTATTTTGATTACTGATGAGTAATAAGGGATTCTGGTTTTCATACAGGTTGAACATCACGCACAACTGCGATAAACTGCGGGTGATGTTCAATCTATATGAAAACCAAAATCCCCTATTACTCATCAGTAAATATCCATGTCTGACCTCTTCGGTGCTTACCAGTCGGTGACACGATGCGTGAGATCGAGCCCAGAAAACAATGTTCGAACAGCTGAATTCGGTTAACACTATTTATTGTGAATGGTCACGTTTTAAAGCCACCTAAGATTCAACCGCTGCTGACATGAGCTGACATTAAGTTGAGTAATTTGGTCAGTTTTCACAATAACTCACTCGCTCACTACCGCCTTTGAAAGTGAACCCCAACGCAACGCCGATCGCCTCTCCCTGATCTTCTTACCGAAACACAACCACTTCAACAGTTGTCATTGCCACCTCCATGCGTCAGGTTCATATCTTACTTAAAGTCCATGCATTTCCACCGAAACGTCTATGGAACCTGTCTCCACAGACATTGAACAACGACGAATAGACTTATCAATAATCAGTCCTAATCTTCCGGTTATTCTGTCAGGGAGATTCCCGCGAAACTTTATGTAAAGGTCTTGCAGAATCTATCAACACAAGCATTTGATTCGACACTTAAGTACTTTTCATTACATCAAACAATAGATAGACAAAGTTTATCACATTAGGATTGTTCTGTGGATAGTCCTCTTTACTTATCGTCTACTTGTTGAGAATGTACTCGGGAAACGGCTGTCAACACGATCTAACCTCTGAGGCTGTTAACGATATTCCAATTCTTCGAGTGTGTTTCGTAATGAACCAGAGATTATTTTTTTAGCCGGTAAAGGTTGTAACTCGCAGCACACATAACTGGAGGTGGCGCGCGTTCACCGACTTCTTTCGCATGACTCTGGGAGGAGTGTTCGTCTGCTCCGAGATTATCGATATATATATATATATATATATATATATATATATATATATAACAAACACAATACAATATGTGTGGAGACCTGGGTTGACACTCACCGATGCCATCTAACGATTTTACCAACTTGCAGTGGGCTCAAGCGTTGTTCATTTACATGTCTGCGGGATAACAATCTTGTAATGGCACTTATTTAATACTCCGTTACTCTGCGGACAACTGTCAGGACTAACAGCAACCCGAGTCACAATACTTAGATGTTATGACCGCAAAAGACGCCTAACCTGCGACGTTGGTTATTAAAGAAAGTCCATTACAGATTATGCGAAAACACACGATAACGAACGCGTACACCCATTTGCATAGCTGACGTGTATCTGCACAAATTGGGCAGCAATTCGCCTTGGTGACACGTCCCCATCGTGTATACACACTGTTCTAATAGTGGCTTGTGATGCCTCGTCTTCCTGGCGTTTGACGCTTGCTCTTTAAAAAATTTGAAACATTGAGTCCCTTTTAACCATTTGAATAGAATAGTCAGAAGACACAAATTACGATATGAATTCATTTCGCACACTCTCTTTAGTTCATGAATGTACGCACTATACCACTCACAACCGAGACTGCAAGCTGTACAACATACGGGCACGGCTCAAATTTGCAAACAACGATGTTGACGATGAAGGTTGTAAATAGCCAGTGGAAGGTTATTTAGATATGTCGCGGTCACTTCTGAGACTTACACCATCAACTCATTAGAAACAACCGTCAACCTTCATGAACTGTAATTGTCTTCATTAATTAGTACTGTGTCAACACTGATTGTAAGACATGTGGTGACCTTATCAGTTTGTGGGTGTTTATCTACACACAACGGTCCGGGAAGGGAATTTGAGTTTGGGAGCTAGAAAGCGCCTCCTCAAACACTGCATTGTATCTGATGCTGCCTAACGTTGCAGATTTCTCAAGAATTATCAACTTGCAACGATATTACGAAATCAAACGCTCCCCAAAAAATTTAAGACTTATATTTAGACAATCCAATCCTGTGATCTGCACAGCAGAGCTCAGTAAATAAAAGCGTGAATTCAATTTATGCGAGAAAAGAGGACCATGCTAGGGACAGACAACGGTATGCGTCGTCACAATAAAAGTACGTATAATTAACTGAGTTGGACTCCTGAAGGTTAGAAGTATACAGGAAGCACTGTAAGTGGGTTGAATACATATATGTAGATTGAGAGGCGAGCCCCGAGCGTACATTTAAGACATAGGGGACGTACATGCGATTTTCAGTGCTGGATTGAACAGGTCCTTCTCTAGACAAGTTGATCGGACTAATGAACACGGGCTTGATTTGTATGCCCAGATTCTCTCCGCGCTTTGTATTCCTCAGCCGCACACGAACTGTACCAGGAAGAATATGTTCTAGAGATCTTTTTGAATCCACCAGGCTTCGTTGGGCGGAGCGACATTCCTCATCTGTGCTTTCTTGACTAACTGGTATGGAGGGACCAAAACTTGCCGACGAGCCACCGTTGTCTGATGCCACTGTGACCCTCAGGGGATCCATAGCATTCGCAGCCTCGGTAGATTCGAGCCAACTGAGAACAGCGGGAACCGACAGACCCCTTTTAGATCGATGCCCTGAAACTGGACCATCACTTAACGCCGGTTGGAATGAAGGAGAGCTTAAGTCAGTTCTCTTGGTTGCGCTTCCTGAATTCAAAACGGAGCTGCCATACATTGTGGCTTCACTACTTTCAATTTCCACACGCTCTTGACTGAAGAGAAGAAACAGTAGTGCAGTACATCGATGAATAAACCTAGCCAGGTGCGTAAACTACGAGGGACAAGAAAGGCAGACTTGACTGACAGGACAACAACCATAGAGTGCAGATAGAAACAGTGTGATTCTATGACTGCTTACAACCGACGATTTCACAGGAACCAACGAAAAATCTTACCTGACAGTATAATCCGGGCGCAAAAGAGGATAATCTTCTTCGACCGGTTCCACTGGTGTCATCAGAACAGGATGTACCGCACTCGGACTGGAACGGTCCAACGTGGTTTGTTGCATTGAGGTAGTTAATAAACTTTGGTCATAGTCAACAGACACCTCCTCCTCTTCTTCCATTATGGGTGGAACAGTCAAACCACAGAACAACGGACGATTCATCACAGTCAGTTTTGTTGACAAAGGCATGGGAAACATCGAACTCAGTGGTTCTGAAACATTGGAAATATGGATTACAGAGGGAAACAGGAGTAACTGATTTATTAACGATCAGATAGCAAGATTATCTGTAGTATGTTCGTCATGGTTCCCTTTTTTGTCACTCACAACTTATTGTCAGCGTCCATTGACTGCATAACTGACCATCACAGAAACACTAAGGGCAGCCTAATCCATCCAAATCTACTCACAACAACGAGCGACACCTACGTGTTGCTATGGCCTGTAACGTTGTAGTTTACTGTGGAGCATCTTCAAACTCATGTCCTGCAATTTCTCCTAATGAACATAGTTCATAGGTCAAAATTTGGAAACTAGAAGTAAAAAGTCTCGAGTGGTTAATTGTACCGTCAGTGCCAACTTACTCATAAATCCACCGCTCAATAATAAACTGGAAAGAAACCAACGATTTACAGCCAGTAAATCAAGATAAGAGAATATTGAAAAGAAAGTCAAACACAACAAGGAGAAGTCGGAGGCATTTGTTGTCCAGGACACTGAGTATAAGCAATGTGATACCAAGACTGATTCATTTGGAATTGACTAGGAACAGTGTGACTTCGTAATTTAAGTGTCGCTCACGCCATTGTTATAGGAGAGTACCACCCAGATGTTTGTACCCAACACAATCTGTCCCATCCTGCAATCTATTGAAATCAGCAAATGGGTTTAGAACTACTCGCCACAGTGAATTCGAAAAGTTCCACACAGCATAATTGTGATTTAATCCTGGTATCTATTTTTAAACAAATTGCTGTTCAATCAACCTGTTGTTTGAACACAGAAAACTAATCACGCCTAGTATCTCTTTTGATTTCAAGCGTGTGAATCAGACATATTCAAAACAATGAAACATGCAAAATGAACAGCTCAACAGCTGCTTACCAACCGGAATGTTAACAACAAAAATGAAAAAGTACACTGTGATAAACAGAAAAAATATAGATCATGAGTGGATTTGATAACGAATATCCAAACCACATGCAGTCGTAAAGATCACATTCGTTTAACAGTTGTCCAATCTCATTTACCATCACAACAGACTGGTGGGTCAATATGAAACTGATAGAAACATTACGTCCTGAAACGAACCTCGATGTAGAAGAGAATCGAACAAGTCATGCTGGCCGAAAGTTGACAAGGGTGATATAACAGGGCTTTCCAGATCTGTTGATGCTTTGAGTTCATCCACAGTTAAAGTGATCTAAGGATAAGGACAAGTTGAAAAAAATAGGGACGTTCGAGGTAGATTTGCGTGATAGACAAATCTGTGATTAGTAGTACACATAAACCCGGTACTTGAAAACTTACCAACTGAATGGATGGTAGTGATTTCAAATCCTTCCGGAAACTGTTGGTCTATAGAGTCAACATCCCCTTTATCTAACAACCGGTAAGCGCCCTTGATTGCATGTAATCAAACACAGAGTGTTGCTCATATTATGTAATTCTCTATGTGTTCATGTGTGAGGACTAAACCAGGTTTAACATAAGACGAATGGCGTAGCGGTCAAGCGTGTATCATTCACAAATCAACGGTAAATAGTTTAATTCGTGAAACAGACCAGTACATACAACTAATTAGCATTAACATGATCGAACATCAAACCCATAGTGCTCCCAATAGAAGCAAACCCACCCAGTCGATTCTGGTCACAGAGTTAATACAAATGACGTATTTAAGCCGCTCTGCTGCGTCACACCAGAATAATAAAATGCTTTATCTTGATGGTTGCAGAGAAAATCCGAATTCGGCTACGAAACCGTAAGTTGTGGGTACAAAAGTAGTTCTTTCAAGAACCATGTTGCCTTGGTTTGCCATCCTCAGAACAAGTGACGTGGCACCACTGCAGAGAAATTCGTATTCCCCAAATAACGTAAGATTCACACTATATCGAGGACTAAACAATTCCGCTATGATAGTTATTCTTACATTGACTGCGTTGCACGTGGTCTGGAGAGGACAAACTGGAAACGAGCTAACTCACTGTTTTGAATTCTGAAGAAACCAACAAGTCTGAATCCCTGTACGTGAGTGTACAAGCTGTTGTGGACCACGAACATAATCCAACACACAATAGGCACACAGTCATGCGATTACGTACACAGAAATTCGAAAACGTTAGAAATATTTGAAACAAGGTGATATTCTCCAAAACAGCCGGAAAAACTGTGCACATAAATGGAAATCATACTTACGTTGGCCACTACAGCATCAATAGGAACTAAAGTAGTATGTATGTTGTTGTCTCACGAAACTAGCGACAAACATGGTTCCTGATAAGCAACAGAACTGTGTACGTTAAACACCATCGATGTGCAAACCTCCTGTGTAGACGTTCTGGTACCGCTTTGCCGATTCTATCCAATCCCATCATAAGATGTTCATATAGAAAACTGCCTCACAAATGTAGCTGATGTAAGACTAGGTTTTTCAACAACTCATCACACCAAACGTACATAATTTCTAGTCTACTTCACTGTAACAGCCAACGTTTTCCTTACTGTCGCATAGTAAAGAGATTTCACTCGACCTACGTAGGAGTCTAGTGTTTCTTTTTTTAGAAGCGTCCAGCTGAAACAGAAAGATGTTACAACACAAGAGTTATATTGAAGTCAAATCACTTAAAGAAATCCGCTAATCACAATTATTGAAAAGAAAAGCTAAGCAGGGTAAAGTAGTTCCACGATTTCGAACTAAGAAGGTTTGATCGCGAGGCAGTCATTTGGAATTGGAAGCACAATCAGTACAAGTGCTCCCAAGAAGATCAGACAACCTGAACACCATTCACAAGAGAATGTAGGCATATAATTCCTTCGCATCTAACGTGAACTTAGTCACAGCAGGTTGAGATAACGATATGTATAACTGACAAACCCTAATGAGAGCGAAACTCAGGTCTAGTGCTTTCAAACCGTACATGTACAAAGTGGCACAAAGCTCACTAGCTGTACTCCACCTTCTCTGATTGAGTAATCATAAATATGACAGTGAGACAAGATTCACTTTACTTCAGCATAGAGCCCAAAACCACTCAGATTGTTCCAGATATAAACGTTAGCCCCAGAACATACACTAGACGACTGCTTGTTACCCATTTCTATACTTAATGAAAGCTCGCTGCTAAACAAGTTCATCTTAACACCACCAATTCTGCTACTTTCTCCAATCAGTAGTTAGGAATTTTGTGGATTTTAGTATAGCTCGGCCTTGTAACAATGCGTACTATCAAGCATGCAGTTGTGGGAAGGAATCTGTTGGTTCAATTGTACCTGAGCAGTTTCATTTAGCCTATAGGGGACGAAGTGCATTACGACATCAAACGCTTTACGATGTGAAGGCAGGAAATTTCAATGTAAACACCTTCTTTAAACAACTGTAATTGTATGCTGACTAGGTTTGAGTAGTAAACAAACAAACGAACATTTTGTCACCATCAATTCGCGTAGCAGTGAGCTAGTGACTTAATAAAAAACGGCGTTGCGAACCAGATTTCTGTTTAAAAAAATACCCTACTGAACTACACATCAACAAAATGTCTAAAAACGGGCAACTTCGCCTTTCTTTAAACAAATTCAACCTATTCAAAGGCAAATCATACAACTAAGACCAACTAACTGGAGTAGTGTTCGTCGTCGATATTGGTGGACCAACTGAGCTGACGGTATCACCACAACTTGTGGTCCGTAGGGAAAACATGCTCTGTTTATCATTCACAGATGTGGACTGGGGAGAGGAATGGAGTGGAACATCAACGCAATCCCCGTCAACTGAAGCATAGTTTGAGTTTGCCGTTGTACTTATAATATCCTTTGGATGAGATACTGGTAGGGGTGGCAGAGGCCATGTGTTATGTGTGAGAGACAACGAGGAAGTTGGAACAAAAACCGGACAACCGGGGTTGGTGTTAGTGATTGGTAGACAAACACAAGAAACCGTTTCAGGCAAGTGTACATCGATCGGATCACTGAAAGAGGGAAATGCAGTCTGTGTTGCTTGATGTCGATTCCATCGGTTGCTGATAGTGTTTTCTGTACACTCGGAACGTGCAGCCAGGTGTATATCTTGATGAAGTTCGCCATAGAGGAGTGTAGACGGTAGTTCTCCACAGCCCATGAAAGCGTTTGTCCTATTCTCATCCTCCTTCTCTTCTTCCTCTTCTTCTTCCTCCTCCTCGTCAGTATCCCAGTTCATATCGATGCAGTCTCTACGCCGACACAAAGTTGCGGTGATCTGGAAAGTGAAGCAATATAACATTAAAGATAACGTAGAACACGAAGTGTTCAGACATGTGTATGCTAAATGTATCGTCAGTTCGTTACGGTAACAAAACATGAAGAAAAAACTGCCAAATACAAGGTTTGGCAGTGGTCAAACATATCACTCTTTCATGTGTGTAAAAGCCAATTGAGTATTAACAAGAAAACCTGGAAAGAATTTCCATAAATATTGTGGCCATTATCATGCCATCGAAAATAAAAAAGTTACGAGTGGATACTTGAGGATCGCGCAACGAACTTTACATTCTCCACAGTCTTTACCGTTGTCAACGCTCCCAATATCTATAATCACCATCTTTTAGTCAAAGAACCGGTTTCAAGGAACGGCCTATCTAAACGCATCACCGTCATAACAAGCAGTTTCTTCTTCCCTAGATGACATCGGCTGGATCCATTACAAAACTTTCATAAAACCACTCCTGCAGAACGCAACAACACCAACTCCGACTAGTCGACGTCCGTCAGCGCCTTTATTCAGACATTGTTATCAACTGACCAATATCCAGAGCTCAACTAAAACTTGAGCGTAGGAGGCACTATCCGGCCACAGAACATGCCGGTAGACAGTCAAACAAAACTCCCACCTGTGAGATGTCACCCCAACATGCGCCCAATATTGTACGGACTAGAAACAAACTGTACACAGAATAACCGCGATATGAAATGGCAGTCGGCAAACGGTCCTTGCAAACTAAATTGAACCCCGTGACATGGAGTTCCTCTCCCCTTGAACACTGTCTGCTATTCCTCGGACGTGCCGATGTGCACACGACAATTGGCAAAATCAAATCACACCCTGGAAAACGGTCATTAACATATTCTCGACGCTACCCAGATTATATATATATATATATATATATATATATATATAGGCATATGCTAGGTAGCACGGAAGATGTTATATATACTGGTTGAACAAATGTTCGGACGCAATGCGCTCGAATGTGTGAGAAAATGGGAAAACTGTGCAAACCGTGAAGACTCCGTCCGTGAGTAACTATTCTTACTACATATCTGCATTCGTCATACTGCGTTCCCTAAAAACGTTAAATGCAAGCATCCAATTCGAACAGAAGGTGTGACGATTATGACCAGGGATTGCCAGAAGCAAATGCACTGCGCACTTATGAACGATGCACACGAACGTCGGACACGATACAGAAGCAAGTGTGGAAAAATCCGAACGAGCAACTATCGATTTACTCGATTCTGAATGAATCAACAAGACCAAAGAAGCTATAAAACTTTCGATAGAATTTAACAGAACAACAACAAAAGATTAGTTAAACAAACATTCTAGCGTTTCAGTCTGCCTAGAAAACAAGGTACCGAACCTATACACAATTTATCAGACCACCAATCGATATCTGATGAAGATGCTATTCTGTTAAAGAGTCTGAAATTCAATTATGCAGAAGCAACAGAATCTAGTGAAAACTTTTCAGCCAGGATTAAACACAGTGCTCTGGATGAGCAAGTAAAGCAATCTCTCAGCACAAAAATGCGTCACCAGCTGATCAGTCGAAAGTCAATAAGTATCTTAACCAGCTAAAGACATTTAAGAAGAATTACCAGATCGTCATCCCACCCGAAGACAAAGGCAACGTCATAGCGATAATGAACAGACAGGATTAAACAGACAACGTGAACGATCTTCTAAAAGATTTCGAAACGTATGAACATGTCAGGGGAGAACGTACGAAAGGTCTGAGAGCTCGAATCACCAAAACTATGACAGCTCCTTTAGAAAAGAAATCACTTACAGGAGAACAAGGTAAATACCTCAGATCTATCGAGGGAACAGTGCGATGACTATACTGGCTATCAAAGATCCACAAGGATCAAGTGCCATTGAGACCAAACGTTGCATCCAGGACAACCCCGAACTACCAATTGACGAAGTCTATCTTTCGTATTCTCCGACCGTGTTTACCTCATGATGTGAACAGCTCAGCAAATTCCCTGAGACAGATCAAGGGCCTGGGGTCACGAGAAAACGACACACCGATTTCTTCTGATGTTACTTTACTTTTCACTTGCACGCCGAAGACACTTGCAATAGAAAGTTTGAAGCTCCTGATAAGTGAGGACGACAGCCTCCGTAATAAGACGAATCTTTCTCCAAAAGAATTAATTCAGTCAAAGGAGCTCTGCATACAGACCTACCTACAACGTGACCGCCGAGTCTACCTGTAGAAGACAGGCACATCAATGGGCTCACCTATATCGGGATTGCTTGCGGACGTCGCAACGAATAACTGTGAATCTGAAGCCTTTAAGACATTCGAACCTAAAGTGTGGATTCAATATTTGGATGGTACATTTGTTTGTTCTTACTTCGTACTCAGCTTGACCAGTTCCACACGTGATTGAATACCACCACAGAGGGAGTAACTTTTACGAGCCAGGAAAAAAGTAACGCCTAGCATTCCTTGATGTATGGGTTATAAGAAGACTTGATGGCAAGCTTGAAAACACTGTCTGTGGTGAACCGGCAACAATTGATGTCGTTCTCAAATTGAACATAAACCATCCTGTCTGCTAACTCAAAAGCTGCGTGCGAGCGTTGTTTCGACGTGCATACATGCACTGTGGCTCATCCGAATTCAGAAGACAAAAGCAAGAGCATCAGTTCTAACTGTTCACTTCCAATGGGTACCGCAGTCGTCTTACAAAGACATCTATCAGAGGTTCCATAAGAACTGAACGTCAAGAACTCAAAACGCGAATGAATGCCGTATATTCACGGCACATCTGAAGCAGCGCAAAGCATGTTTCAACAAATGGGCACCCAAATATCACACAAGCCAAACTCAACACTCCGTTCAGTTTTGGTGAATGTTAAGGATTGTGCAGAACTACACGAACAGTCTGACGTGGTCTACGCGATTTCATGTTTCGGGTTTGACCAGCAGTATTTGGGAGAGACAGGCAAACAGGTGCGCGCATGCATGCACGACTCTACATCATAGCTGCGCAGATACAAGTCACGAGATCAGCACGGATCATGTGGTCGCGCGGGTAAAAATGAAAGGGGAACGGCTTGCACTGGAAGCTCTATTCGCGGAACCTGTTCAATCGATGCGTAGATGCACACAGCCGCTATATCAGCATCGTTGACGTTGAAACGAAAGATGAGCGAAGACAGACTGACAAGCAAACATGGCGAGCGGAACAACAATCTTATTTCAACAAATTTATCTGTTTGACAACGGATCCTAGTGTGAATTCGTAATGTCATCACAAATAGCTCACTACTCAGTGTATGCCTTTTTTGAATATTTTAAACATATATATCATTTCAACCAGAGGGATCAAACCCATAAGCTAGCAATAATCTTTTACAGGCTAATTCAACCGATACTCAGAAATAGTCTCTCATATATACGCAGTGCCCCCTACTTCCTTAACAAGTTGTGGTCCCGAAATATGAAGACTGACTGCCCCACTGAGCAGAGTGGGTAGGTGTCGCCTGCTTGGATGGGGTCCACGTGATCACCCAAACCGCTGGTTAGAGACACTATCCCAGATGGCGGTGTGTCGCAGTCAATAGCGTACCTGTATCCATACAATTTCTAGTTCTTCCGCTTAGTCTTCTCTTAGTAATTTTCAACCTTCTTAGTAACGTTTCCTTCTAGGATATTCCACGTCACTGTTGAGGTGAGCGGCGGCCCGAGCCACAGGGTTAGGCTCATGGCTGTTATGATGATGATGATGATGATGATGTGGGGCCTGAAATTAAAAGATGAGGAAGTAATGGTGATATTTGACGTTCGCTCGCTGTTCACTTGCATCCCAAACAAACTGGAGTTAACCGCACTGGCCGATATGCTACCGGATAATGTGCAATGACAAGAACACACCCAGATTTCTATAGCCGATGTCGTAGATCTAGCACAACTTTGCACAAAAACCTACTTGAAGTTTGAAGATACAGTATATCAACGACAAGAAGGAGCACCAATGGGATCATCATTATCAGGACAGCTTGCAATTTTTTGAAAGAAGTGCGTTCCAGGAGTAACCTTCAACATTGTGGCTGAGATAGGTGGATGATAAGTTTATCATCAAGCGAGTGGGGATTGATAATTTCCATGAGGACATCAGTACGGTATTACCGGAACTTCAATTCACCAAGGAAACAAAACCAACGCATCAATACCATTCCTGGATGTAACACTATTGAGGCAGTCTGACGAAACCATACAGACGATCGTATATCGCAAACCAACAGCCAATGACATCATACTGTCGTTCAATAACAACCATCTGATCGCACACCAGAAGAGTTGTGTACAAGCCTTATTTCGTCGAGCGGTCACCCACTGCAGTACGTCTGAAGAAAGAGTACATCTCTATAAGTTATTCGTAGCAAAAATGGCTATCACAAACCATTCATAAACGCGTGCACCAGAACCCGATTGAATGCTGTTTCTAACTACATGTGAGACAAAGACATCACACTGTCATACATAAACGGAATCTCGGAGGCATCAAGGGGAAATCTGGAGTCAAAATGGCCCACGGGCAAAAAAAATAGCCTTCAAAATAAGCTTTGTAAAATCAACGATCCATTTGAGGCGCATGAACAAGCGGGTGTAATATACTCTATTCCCTACCAAGACTGTGACCAAGCCTACGTAGACGAAACTGATAAAAACACGTTTACACGAACACCACTCAGTACTGAGACGGATAAACCAGAAGGTACAGCTTTGGCAACACTGCGCAACCACAGGTCACGAGGTCAAACGGGCTGAAGTCAAGGTGATGGGATTAGCAAAAGAGAAGCAGGAATGATTAGTCTTTGAATCGATCTTCCCTAACAATACTTTCAACAGACGCATCGACCTTGACACTCATTGTACCCTATTGGCCACACAATTACGGCGAAGATGAACGATAGACAAACAAACGTGCTGACGAGCCAGTAGCCAATGGGGAATTTTTCCATCAAAATTTTTCAGTGTTTCGAATAGCCCCAATGAGTTAATCAGAAATAAAGATGGTTTAGCGAACATTCTGTTTTCGGCTATTTATCATCGAGCCAGTTACATATCATTTTCTACCTCCACGGTTGTCAAGCGAACAAAATCAGGAGGAATCGTCACACAATAACGCCAAACGTTTCCGAATTAAAGAGCAACTACTTGATCAAATCAACCTCCGAAGATGTCAAGCGAGTAACGGTAGGCCATGTTAACCGTAGGGACAGGACAAATTTCTTCCGAGTGCGCAACCGTGGGGTGCGCAATCAAATTTCAATCGCTTCACCGGTGGTCAGGACGGGAAATTTGACTCCTCTGGAATGACAGCTGAGCAGGCGGTAAATCGGCTGGAAGGCCACTTTCCGGAGATTTGGTGACCTGAGTCAACGAGGTGAGCCGGAATGGCACTAAAAATTGACTTCGCCTTGCCCCTAGTCATCCAGGTGGAGTGGTGTTCACCTATCCTCTGAGAAAGGCGCTTGGTTGTGCGATCGATGTAACTTCCTCCACAGCAGCAGATGAAAGAGTAAACACGAAATAAGGTCACATATTTAGGCAACGCACTTTTCAGTTGAATGTAAACTTCCGGGTTGGATCTGAACGAGATTGGCAGTTATGCCGCATTATAGGTCTTTCCAGTTGCGTTTCTAATTCTACGATCCGCCAGATCAGCCAACGCCGCCCCTTTATAACCTAACGTCATATAAACCAAATTCTTCTCAACAAATTAGGGTTTAACTTTCAATGTTGGTAGTTCCATATGCCTATCAATAAAATTTTGGGGATAGGCCTTCTCTACGGAGGTCCATCCTGAAAATACCATTTTCATTTCAGCCGTGTCATCCGCACATGCCAAACTACGAACGAGGTTTCTTCTCTATGTGAGAGCTACATAGCTGGAAAAGTGAGTATACTGGCCGTTCCAAGTCCTTTTCCTATAAATGCTCGTCTGAAATATGAACCGTCTGCACGACTATTCAGTGCCACATCCAGAAAAGATATTCATCCATCTTTCTCGGCCTCAACTGTAAAGTTGAGCTCAAGATACACAATGTTCGCCTCAACAAGCAAGCTATATAGATCCACAGTTTCGTCAACCACACAAATAACATCGTCCACGTACCTCTTGTAGAAAGTTATGTGCTCAATAATCTGATGGAGCGTAGAACTTTCTGATATGGCCATGAAGATACTCGCCAACAATGGGCCTAACGGCAACTCCATCGCAAAGCCATCCTTCTCCATCAATGTAAAACTGTACATTCTACGTACAAGATAATATCGGCTGATTGACTGTGTCCTTGGGTAAACCCACATTTTAATCTTCCGAACGATTATACCCACAGAGATTGTCAACGGTTTTTAAAACGGTTTCTACAGAGAACATACATCAACGGGAAACCACATTCTTGTTTTCCACACTCAGTGATTAAATGGAATTAACGAACTCGGATGCATCTCTTGGCGAATGCACTGATATTTCCTTCTGTACAAGTTCCAGCAAATCGGTTAGCCAACGTGCCATCGAATGGTATGGAGATCAGGAATCGGATGTAACGGCCAACCCTCCTTGTGAACTTCCGGTAAACCATACAATCTCGGTATAATGATTCAAGTTGGCCGAATTCGTTCGAATGCAACGGTGTCAATCAAATCCTGTTACTTCAGGTTTCCTACAGTTTTAGACATTTTTCTCAGGATCGAATCTGTCCTACATTTTTTGTCTGACAACGGGTCACTGTGTAGATATGAAGCGTTACAATGAATACCCATCACAAGAGGTTCGCCTTTTACATTTATATATATATATATATATATATATATATATATATATGAGGTATTACAAGGGACAAACACTCAGTAGTGAAAGATTTATTGTGACGTTTCAAATTCACACTGGGATCCATTATCAAACGAATAAATGTGTTGGAATGTGATTGCTCTGCCGCTCACCGTGTTTGCCTGTCGGTCTGTCTTCGCTCCTTTTTTCGTTCCAGTGTCAACGATGCTGACGTAGTGGCTGTCCATATCTACGTGTCGATTGAACGAATTCTGCGAATAGAGAGCCTCCAGTACAAGCCGTTCCCCTTTCGTCTTTGCCCGTCCGACCACTTTCGCATGATCTATGTTGACCTCGTGGCCTGTGTCCGCGCAGTGGTGCCACAGTTGTGATCTAGGGTCGGCTCGTCGCACCGCTAGTTTGTGTTCCTGCACGCGTGTGCGAAGCTGTTTGCCTGTCTCTCTCACATATTATTGGTCACACCCCAGACATGGAATCGCATAGACCACGCCAGACTGTTCATGTGGTTCTACACGATCCTTAGCGTTCACCAAAAGTGAACGGAGTGTTGAGTTTGATTTGTGTGATATTTGGATGCCCAGTGGTTAGAGCATCATTTATGCTGCTCCAGAGGTGCCGTGAATATATGGCATCGTCATTCGCGTTTTGGGTTCTGTACGTGTAGTTCTTGTGAAACTTCTGATAGATGCCTTTATGAAGCTACTGGGGTACTCATTAGGAGTGAACACTTTAAACAGATGTTTTCGCTCTTGTCTTCTGAGTACAACTGAGCTACAGTGCATATCTGCATGTCGAAGTAATGATCGCACGCAGCTTTTAAGTTGACAGGCTGGATGATTGCTATCGAACCTTAGAATGACATCAGTTGTTGTCAGTTTACGATAGACAGTAATCTCAAGCTTGCCATCAGGTTTTCTTATGACCGATACATCGAGAAATGCTAGGCGTGAATTTTCTTCCTCTTCGCGTGTGGAGGTTATTCCATCTATTATGTTATTCAAACAGCTGTGGAATTGGTCGAGCTGAGTACGATGTAAAACAACAAATGTGTTATCCACATATCGAAGCCACACTTTAGGTTTGAATGTCTGAAAGGCTTCGCACTCGAAGTGTTTCATTACGGCGTCTGCAAGTGATCCTGATATAGGTGAGCCCATTGGTGTGCCTCTCTTCTGCAGGTAGACCCGGCCGTCAAATTGCAGGTAAGTCTCCATGCAAAGCTCCACTAACTGAATCAATTCTTTTGGAGAAAGATTCGTCTTATTGCGAAAGCTATTGTCCTCATTTTTCAGAAGCGACGTAACACCTAAAGAAACCAGTGCGTCGTCTTCTTCCAATTCCCGGTTCTTAATCTGTCCGTGACACGTTCGATTATGTGACCGTGCGACGGCGTGATATTCGCGAAGTGCGCATTACGCGAATGATGCGCAAAGATGAATGCAGCACAGACTGGGAAGCACTAAATTGTTTATTTATGCTTGCGAATCTGCTTATTGCAGATCAGCTTGACAACGTCAGAAACTAGACGTCAAACGATTGGAGACCTCAAAGACGAGGACTATTTTTCAGTATGCAGTTGCAGTTCGTCTGAAAAACGCTTCTGGACTCAATACACCTGAGGTATGTGGCCATACCCTAAGGAAAATAGCATGGCAGCAGCCATCGAGTCATTAAGTATTCAGCGCCAGAAACGACTGGCTCGACGGCAATAATGCGGCTATCTCCAGATCGATACGTGAGAAGAATGAAGCGTTTACCAATTTCCTAACGAAAAATAAGACCCGCGTTCCGGAATGATTGTCGAAAACTCGTCAAACGGTTTCGCGGAATCAAAAATAGTAGGTGTAAAAAGCAAGGTGAGATAGTGCGGGTTTATGCTGGCCACCGACGACATAGGGAGTTCTACGCTTCGCTTAAAGCGATTTGTGGTCTATCTGTCCAGTCTACCAAACCATTAATTAACGTGGACACTGGATCTTTCCGTACCCAACCAGAGGGCATCATGAAATTCTGGCGTAAACAGTTTGGAAGACTACTAAGCTGTCCTACTACCATTGATTGGGGGACCATGAATAGCTTTTCTAAATAAGCTGTCGAGGTTTCAATCGTTTTCACCCCAGATTTAGTGGGGATTCAGAGGGTTATTATACAACTGCGAAAAGAAAAGGCTATAGATGGAGGGAAACTTCTGAAGAATGGCTAATCAACGTTGCAACATACCTTGTTCTGATTGTTTCACTCCATCTGGGAGGAGGAAGTAGTCTCTCAAGAGTTCAGGGATGCTCTGATCGTACCTTTGTTTAAAGGTAAGAATAACGAGGAAAGCACCCACAGTGACCATGTCATTAGGCTGACGAGCAACAATGAAAAAGGTGCTATCAAGAATTCTGCTGAACCGAATCTATTCGGGTGTTTCGGATGCCAATGCTCCTAAGGAGCAGTGTGGATTTTATGTGATCCTCTGTGCGATTAACCTGGTATTCAGTGCTCGACAGCTCCAGGAGGAATGTTGCGAACGTAATCAACCGTTGCGTGCTCTCTTCATGGATTCCACCAAGGCGTTTGATTCCGTGAGCCATGAAACATTGTGGATGACGCTTGACAAGTTCAGATGTCCAGGTGAATTCGTCAGTTTATTTGTACGGTTGCAAGTGGGTATGACGATGAAGGAAAAATCGTGTGGACCAAACTCTGATGAATTTGACACTGTCACTGGCGCGAAGCAAGGTTGTGTTTTAGCTCCACCTCTAGATAGTTTATACGTAAGTGCAACGCTAACAGTTGCACTATAAAAATCGGAGGATGGTGTTGAAGCCGAATACCGTACGGATAGCCGCTTGCTGAACATGACGTTTCGACGCCCCAAATTGCTCACGTACGTCAACGATGTGCACGCTTTTTGCTCGCAGGGGATAGTGCGGTATTTTCACATAGCGGAGACGAACTTCAACGGCTGACCACGGTTATCGCGACCGCGGAATCCAAATTTTGGTTGAATATCAACACAGGTAAGACATTTTCTTTCTTTCAGCTTTCTCCGAGTGGAGGTACAGTTTCTGCACCTGGAATCTACATCAATGAAGACACTGTCTACTGTTGCACAGATTTCCGCTACTTGAGTAACAATCTGCCGACAGATCTGTTCGTGGACCGCGAGTTGCGAGCTCGTGTGGCGAAGGCTAGTACTGCTTTCGGACGTCTTGAAAAACGTGTTGAAAGAACCACAGTTTTAAGATGAAAACTAAGTTGTTTAACGTCTGTCTAACGTTCAGTGGTACTATTCCCGCTGCTTTACGGCAGTGAAACTAACATATTACATCAGCGGAATTTGCGCTGTCTTAGCCGCTTCCATTTGCGATGTCTACGATACACCTTGGGTATTCGGCAGTCGGTGGTTCCGAATACTGCTCCGGCGAACGGACATGAGCGGGATCGAAGCCATGCTGACGCTGAATCAGCTTTGTCGGCTAAATCACGTCCATAGAACGGGCAACGAACAGATTTCAAAGCAGCTGTTGTACGGGCAGTTGAAAGCAGGTAAGCGAACTTCTGGTGATCAAAAACGGGGCTATCACGAAGTTATACAGGCAAGTTTTTCCCATTGTAATATTGATCTTAGATCCTGAAAGGACTTAGGTTTGTTTCGGATGACCTGCAGGAATACGGCCCGAAAAGACGTCCGGACGTATAATGAGTAACAACAGCGGGACCAAGAATAGAATTGCGCGGTACGCAGTGGAACCATAAGAATCATAGGTATTGCTGACAGGACTATATAGTGTTGTGATGAATGTGGGGACGAATACAATGGCCGTTTCCGGTCAGTAAGTCATCAACGTATTCACAGTACGTTGTCAGTGAAAAAACAGCGAGTACCTTAGACTAAGATAGATTACATCGGTAATATTTCTTTCGTTAGTATCAACCGACGGCCGCGGTCGATTGGTAAATCACGTGCTTTTGTTTTTGAAAACCTAGGTCTCTATGGCCTTCTACCCATTCTTCTCTTCAGCTTTGCTAGTGCATTATATGGCGAATGTTTTACTTGTTTTTCGTTTCAACTTCACATTTTAGTCCATTTGCTTCCTCCTATCTACAGAGCAATTATATGTGTTCCTATACTTAATTGCTACTCAATTCATAATTTCAACATGTTTCTTATCAGTTTGGGTCCCAGCACTGAAGTCTCTCCAAGTTTCCCCGAGAAATAAGAGTGTTGCTCTCATACGGCCCTAACAACCAGCTGACTAGCATTGACCGGTTGGACAAGAAGACCTCCAGTGACACTCCTCTCGGTCTTATTCCTTCGGGTTTACACTGGCTACGTGATGTGTCAGTGAAACCACAGGTGGTGCAGCGTAAGCCACCTGTAGTGAATGTTATGCACAGAGGTCTTTCGGCTTCGGTTACCGTGACGGGCTAATCCGAAACAGATGCTGTCAACCGTGACCGCCACGGACTAATACGACCACCGTATGTGCCGTAATTCCGCAAAGCATTAGAGCAAAGTGGTTTGGCTATTTCACTTTGACATACCAACCGTGCACAATTCTGATGGGTTGCTGTAACAGGCCGCAACCCAAACTCCTACAAATTTTTTCAGAGCCGTCGCTAGCTCGATCATTAAGCTGTACACTTCAACCTCTTCTAATGACTGATAATTTCAGAATCAAGTTTTATTATGGGGTTCAGATCAAGACTGCAGAGTGGTCAGTCCAAGAAGAAGGAAAGCCATCAATAATATACGGCGTACAATATGGGACATCATCTTGTTGAAAAATTAAATTCCTCCGGCAAGTTGGGAGGAAAAAAAGCAGCACAAAATTTTCTAGCGTCAGAACACAACAGTCAACGTTCGGATTGTCACATAGCACGGCTAATTCGTTCACTCTGAAAGTCTGAAAATAGCTCTAAGCCATCGGCGAACGCAAATACGTCGACTAACATGAAATCCTGGGGAACGCATGCATAGGGCAACAGGGGACAGTAGTAGACCACATAGTACCCGATGAAAAAATGACTATTGCCATGTGCGGTGTTCACATCCTAAACACGGAGAGCATGTTTGTTCTTCAGAGATACATTGCGCAACAAAAATATACGGCCAATCCATCTTTTAGGACGCACACAATCTATTGGCCAACACTTACCATAGGCCTTCGTCATTATATTATTATATATTATATTATATATTATACATGTTATATATATATATTATTATATTACTATTATATTGATTTACTCGTTGCACTCCGCGTCGTATCGTTACCTCAGCGAAAGTGGTTGTCCGCTCTACCGTTACACATTGACGTATACTCTGATAGCCTCGGTATACATTTGTGTACTATATTTTAGTTGACGTACATATAAATACATATAAGAGTATATTACGTGCAAAATCTAGTGCAGAAACAAGTATAGTGTTAAATAAAATGGAAACAGAAGGAAAGCAAAGGGCAGTGTACTCGAAATATAACAAATTCTTCCCACAAGTGCTAATGATTACGATTTTGTGGTCACTGTTAGTTTCAGCTGTTTCGACCCCCAATCTGGGAGATGCGTTGGGCAGACGGAGACAAGCCTGAACGTCCGTTTCGTTATGTCTTAAAGGCAAACCACTATCTGGTTGCTGAGCTGTTTACGCGAGCAACACCAGAATGTATAGCCCTTCCATGTAGTTACGAAACCCAACGGACATTGTACTAATGTCATTCAAGTCTGAACGCAGATTTTTTCATAACACAGCAAATGCGAGAAGGAACGTCACAAGTACAAGAACACATTTGACCGGGATGAACAGGCTTAATACGTGGATAGCCATATTGAGTTCATTACATTCGTTCCAAAGATTCGAACATGCTTATCCGGGATATAAAATACGAAGAACAGATTCTTCCTAAATAGCGCTCACTTTGGACTATGCAAATATACTTCAATCAAGTCCGGTGACTTTTAGTCATTGTGAGGCCTATGCCTAACACATGGCCTAAGGATTCGCGTATGTGTACACATTCACACTAGTCTGTCCGTTATGACCAACTAGCCACAGTCCGTAGATCCGTTGGCGTATACAGACGACCAGAAAAAACACGTCTCATTCAGTTGTCTAAAGGCAAGACGAACAGTCGAGTGAAAGGTTATGTTAGACCAGCTTATTTAGCCTGACATTAACAGATTAAATTTATTAACAAGGTTTCCCAAGGACCGTTGGCACTGCAATATGATTGGCTCATTTTGCTAGCTGGGTCGATCACATGATGATTGATTTCTTCGGTCGGGCAGGCCATATCACAGTTAAATTCATAACTTCCGTTTACATAGATGAGCATCTAATCGATCGCTTGAAAAAAATAAAAAGAAACTCACGTTGTCCAAAGTTGTGGGCGAGAAAACCTGATGCCAAATCGGTGAATCTGCGTGATTGGCGGAGTGCAGCCATGGATGATGATCTGACGAGGATGTCTTCTGTCGATCGACAACAGCAGCAACTACGGTCGACGATTCACATCCGCCCTGGATATTTTTTTGAGAAGGTACTTGGTATAACCGGGCGATCTCGTTCATACCCGAATGCGAATTTAGGCTGTTGCTTTGGATAATTCGTGGTTGCTCAATCGCTAAAAAAAGACGGATGAAAATGATGTGGCAATAGGTCAGGCAACAGTAAAACGTCAATTACTTAAATATTTCTTCAATCTGTTACAGCCGAGTTACACAGTGAGGTTTGATTATGCGAGGAGCTACCGGATTCCTAAGTTCAAAGGACGATACTTAGTTATGGTTAGACAAGTTGTCAGAAATGGCCAGGAATCGAAGTCGATGAATCTGGTATTGTAAATACGTACCTTTTGACTCCATACTCACTTTTCAGTTTCTCATCGGTTGCAAAGTTAAATCGTGACACATCAATATATTTATATATACATATATATATATATGAAGAGAGAGGGGGTTAGTCATATTGAAATGCTTTTGAAACTAGTAACTGATGATCGAGCCTGTATACGTCTTTTCGGTCCAGGTATCTTTAGACAGTATCTAGGTACTGCGTGATTTTCTCAAGGTAGACGCTTCTCGTCGGGTTGACATTAATCATCTTGTTTAAAAAAAATGGCAGTTCGTTAAAATCAAACCACATATGAGTTTGACTGCGTTACCTCGACTTTATTTATATGCTTCAGTCTGGAAAAATTAGACACTTGGACTTTCTTGGAACCAATGGAATCAATTCGATTACTGCAATTGGACTTGTTGGAAAAGCACAGAATATGGGTAGAAATTAAAATGTTCCGGATAAAACAGGTAGTAAACAAGCGTGAGGAGGCAAAATTCTAAAAAAATGTAGCAAGAACATAAATCCAAACGCATTCTATTAAATATAGTACACGTATACCACAGACTTCCAAACACGACTACTACCTAGCATCAGCAGTGATAGATTAGAAACGATCTAAATCCATCGGACAGGTTGCAATATCCAGGCCATCTGAAATGTCGGCCCAAAATCTTGAACATGTGTATAAAGTCTACGATTGAATTCATCATGAGATGATGCATCACAAGGGAGCTGAATAGGATGTTTCGAGATGGATATATTCGAGGGTTGTTTGTAGGTTAAGCTGCTCACTTGACGTTGCAGTTCCAACAAAATGCATCCGAGATGACGATTTGTGCTAAACATAACCACATTTTACAATGGATTATGCAGTCTGTGAAGGATCTCAAAAGGGATGATCTGGTCAAGTCTGATACGTCGATAAACAGGAGAACGTACCCTGTTTAAGCAAATTGATTAAACAAGATAAGGAACTGATTGTATCATACGTCGTCCTCTGCTGAACTCTTTCAATAAGAGGGATATTTCTAATCATATATATATATACATATATATATATATATATATATATATAACATGAACAGCTAACTCGGGATGTGGTTACAAGAGTACGCTGAACATCATGGCCATTGAAGTGCAGTTTCAAGAAAAATTGGGAACATCCAAGACAACTGTACGGGTACCACTCTCACACGCAGTGGTGACCGGATTGTCAAGTGGAACGAGACGAGTGGCAAAGGTGCATTCTGTGGCAGTTAGATGCATTAAACAAACGTCTACTTTCGGTATCTCAACTACACAAAACGACCATATATGTATACAGATTCTCACTGGGTACTACTGTCCACAAGCGAAGCACGAATAGTGAACTACAACCAACGTTATGACTATGCAAACTTTCTTTTTCGTTTGGATACGTTCGTCAGCGAAAAATAGCAATTCACTATACAATCATTATATGACATGAGCTTAGTTCAAATGCATTAACCTGGGCCACACCAAAAGTGGTCAAGACAAAAGTGTACGGACATATCATGTTGGGTAAATTTATGTTCATTTATGTCAATTCCACATTGCACTGGCTTTCTAGCAGTACAAACGATGTCACTATATACTTGCTACACATGGCTGGGTGGATAGACAGGAATATACTACAGCTCACTCCGTTGTTCTGTTATGACCGCAAAAGACCCTTGGCCTGCTGTATTGTTTATTGCATGAAAAACCGTACAGGTTACGCCGAAACATAGGACCACGAATGCGTACATTCATTTGCACGGCTGACGTGTATCCACACATATTGAACAACAGTACATTGTCGTTCGCCCTAGTGACACGTCCCTCATAGTACATACACACTATTCCAATAGTCGGTTCTGGTCCATCGTCTTCCTGGTATTGATACTTGCCCTTTAGTACCCAAATGTGTGCACTATACTACACACGGAAGAAGCTGCTCGTTATACAACAGTCCTTTCCACTATACTCCCTGTAGCTGTAATCCGCCTGGTTTTAGTTAGTATTCTTCCGATCCCATAACAGGCCGCCCTGGTCCGGATGTTAGGCCCTTTGGAAGACGACGTCTACTGAGTGTCACAGACTAAGACCTAGGACTGGTAGGCTTATCAAACTGATCTCATCCGCGCAGTCCACGCAATGCCGGTTTTGAACTTAAGGTGACTCCTTGGCTGTCACTATTGACCAGACTGAGATAAGTATAGTACTCAGTGCAGAGGTCGCATTCGTAGATCGGATTCCTATTAGCAATAGCCTATGAGTTCTCCGCTTGGCAGGCTCTACTGTATCTAGCTTTAAGCACCACATCTCCGGAAGCCTCTTCGTTATGTCTCCTTACGTCCGACCAAACAGTAATGATAGCGTTATGAGGGATACATGTTACTCTGATCTGGTGACTATCTTTGGGTGGACATATGGTTATGATGTGGTCATTTGGATGTCTAGGTCGGTCGATTTGTCGGCGCCGAATCTGGTCTAGATGGCCAGTGTGAGTTGAAAACGTTGTCTGTCCAGTGACTGACGGCTGTTGTAAGTATGCGCTCAGCATATGCTGAATTTAAGCAGCACTAGTTTTGAACATCGTGCACGTCACTGTCTTATCTAGGGCCCTTCTTTTCCAAACCAGACCACATCTGAAACGGATTACACATCTGTCAGTCACATTTGGTGTGGCCGCATTCAGGACCGTCGTTTCCGTAGGAGCGCATACGTCGATTAGGATCATGTGCTAATAGGCTGCCGCTTTGTTCTTAAATTCGCTAGGCAACAACTCACACAAACTGAAAAGGTCGGTTGTCGATGAGTTGATCAATTCTGCGGTAAAGTATACGTATCAAGCTAGTCTTGTGTGCAACCTTAGCATCATCATTATAGCAGTCATGAGCCTGACCAAAAGATACTGTGGTTCGGGCCGCCGCTCATCTCAGCTGCTGGACCCGAACCTCACAGACAATGTGCGAAGCAGAAACTATAGCATCCGGCACAGTGGTTCGCCAGTTAAACAAGCACTGGATTACAGGGAGGTCACTGGAGCTTCCAGGTGTCAGACGGAATATACCTTATTGCAATTCATATAACAATTTAATGCGGACATTTATAAGAAGCTCAGACTTAGTCTGATCGTCGATCATGAAGTTTAGCTAATCGAAAAAGTTAATAAAATTGGAAACCACGCCAGCTTTTAGAGGAAACTTGCACCCTTCAACCTTATCAGTACCATTCGTTCACGGCGTCTACCTGTCGGTGAGGCAGATGACACTCATCCACAGTAAATATGGAAGGTTAAACCACTGCAAGGAACATTTTCAGTAACACTCTAGTTGGCTTCATTCTGAGCTGATCGCTCAGATGGTCACATGCCGGCACCCTTCAAATAAGATGGTAAGACATGAGTACAGGCCTTAGCTGGTCTGGACGACTCAGAACTGTACTAGGGTTCCGGCATTTATCATAGTTCGTCGACTCCAGAAATAAATATTAAAGAATCGGTAGGATTTTCACCGTGGATGAGGATGCACCGATCAGGTTTTCATTCATCACGAAATTTCGGGGCAGCGTCAAATGTACTTCCGGTCAGCAACTGTCGATTTCCTTGATAATAAATGTACGCTCCGGTCAGTGGATTTACTTATGTCTATAGCATCGTATAGGTATAGGGGTGTACCGAATACGTATGCGCTTTGCTTCCAAAAACCACACCAGGTCAAGGTCTACGGTGAACTATCCAACAGTTTCATCACTAAGAGCGGAAAACGTCATCGCTGTCCACTTTCGCTACCTTTGCTCATTTTGCTCGCACAGAAAATAATGGAAGACAGTTTACGATGCACAAAAGGCTGGGGCGCGGACCTTCTGAATGGTTGAAGACCGGCTGATGTTGAGTATGCCTAATGACTGTGTGTTGTCCTTTGAAAACTTTCAAGCGACACAAACAAGACTAGCAGCTATTTCACGTTCCGGTAGATGCTTCGGTAGGCGCTTAGCAGCCTCGAAGTACAAAACGGCTTCTGCAAAACTGCTGTGATTAAGCATGTTGGATAACGAAGTCATGAAAGTTGTTGGCCGGGTTCTGCAAACGGGAAATTGCATCAGTAGCGGCGGAAACATAACAAATAAACGGAACCTTGTGCCTCCTAGGCTGTGGTTATATTCGCGAGCACTGAATATCTCCAGCGGCATAGAGGTCGTAAAGGCCTTGACACCTTACGATTGCGAAATATGACAGCTCAGAACGGAAAATGATGTTACCACATGTTTAATCATTTATGCCTCTGTTCAATCGCTCGTGATAAGTGGCACTAAGAGAAGAGTAACGATGGGGCTAGGAATCCGACATTTGACAGTGATAACCAAGCTGATTCCTTCGTTCACTCTCTGAATATGCACAAACTTAGAATGTCAGGCCACACTCTAAGGATGCCAGTCAGTCGTCTCTCCCTCTCAAACACTTTTGCGGATGCCGTTTCCAAATAGTATAAGGTGTAGGGTAGTCAGGTGATAACTTGTCTTGTAAAGTTAAGATTAATCAGCAATGAGTTAGCCACTGTAGGCCGGGGTCATCTTCCTGTGTGGAGCTGTTGAGACACATAACCGATGACAAGAGACGCAAAGAGGGATGATAACTAATCAGACTCACTGGCAGGAATGTTATCATTGTGGGACTGAATTGTCTGTTAAATAAGTGTAGTTCATGATGCAGTGAAAACCGTAAACCGGCCGTTTTGTGGGCGTTTTCTTGCTTTCGCCTACAGCTCCGCCGTTTGATTAGGAGGTGTAGACAACTTAATGTTTAATGTTGCAACTTAATATGTATTTGGTACTAAAGCCCCATCGATTTCCTTCCTTTTGCTTCCTACCTGGGGTTTGTCACTTCTCTTTATGGTTATGGATCAGTCAAGCATCCATGTGAACCACTGATTCACTGCAGTCTATAGAGAAGATGATAGTATGTAATTGAACCTCCGTCTTCCTCAATCTTGACAGGACGCACAGCTCGGTAATATTCAAATTCGCACAAAAAAGCACAAAAACAGAAATTAGAAATACAGTCAAGGTCAACATCAGTGGGTATAACAGGGAGTAACGATTGAACCCAATGTCAAACAAATCCTTAAGGTTTAACCCCATTCAATTAATCGGGTTGAGATTGAGAGTACAGGGGCATCTACAAAGCAACTTCTATGAGGTTTTCAATTTCGCTTCCTTCAGTGCACTTACTTCACAGATAACCCAATTAAACAACGGCAATACTTGCGCCAACTGGCCCGACTAGCTGTCATCTCCCTGGGGTCTACCATCACAGGTTTTATGAAACATGAGGGCTACAACCTAGGCAGCGGCCTTCTTCTACGGAAGCTAACCTATCGGTAGTTGTCTTTACTTCCCTAAGCTAAGATTTCATTTGCCTTTGGCCAGTCGGTTAAGACACCGGTAAACAGCGCACAAAGTGACAGACAATTACTGGGCGTCCTTAGTACAAGACTCAACCAGCTAGGGTTATGCATCCGGAATGACCAAACAGACCGGTAAGACTGCCTCCTAACTACATTGCGATTTACCCGCCGGTGTCTAAAGGAAAAAACAAGTTGTAATGGAAAGTTGATGTGCAACAAAAACTATGTCTGTTCGGATGTGTTTCCGTAGTGTTAATCTTTAATGGGACATTTGATTCTGTCTGAGATCGGCAGTCCATATATTTGTTGAGCTCAGATATGAAAATGTAACGGATGACCTCAATTGTGTGCGCGCGCTAACACACGCAAGCAAACCTACAATTTTTTCAAGGGTGAGCGAGTTTTATCCACGATCTCATTTAAACCACGCACCTGGAAAACCGGAAAACCACAAAAGACCCAGTGGAATTAAGCAAAACTGTGAGTACCAAACAGCGTAGGATGACAATTCAAACTGCAGAAGCGTGGGTGGGATGAGAAATGATTATTCGAGCAGCAAATCAAGAGGAAGAGAAGAGGACAGTCACAGGAGCGAAATAGTAGAATTGCGGATGCACACACGCGAATGCGCGCTGAACGCAACATCGTCATTCGTAATCCGTAATCCATAGTGAACTAGGATTATTATCCCGTTTAGGCAGGCGTTGTTCAATGAGGGAAACGGATAGTTAAATCCAATCTAATTTATTAGTAAATCGGAAGACTAATGAGGAAGAATGCATGAGTGCACAAACTGTGCAACCGACCTTTAGAGAACAAAGAGTGATTTCATTCGATGTACATAAAACGTAAGAAGTCTGACTCTGATAAACCCACAAACGTATTTATGGCTTAAATCATTATTTATGAAACTTCAAAAAAACGATCACAACAGAGTAGGTGGGTTCTTTTGTTTTTGACTACAAATAGAAGTGATGACAAAACGAACGTGGCCATCAGGTTGGTCTAGCCAAACAAGAAACAAGTGAGAAAGCCTTGGCACACATTTGTAGCACCAACACAGACATGTATCGGCCGTCTATCTAAATAATGCCCTAGGTTGCACAATGATACAGGTAGCATCGTTATAAACGAAAAGTTTGTGCAAGCGATAGGAAGAAAATTACTGAAAACACCTCGCGACTTAAACATCCACCGTACCATATTTTAAATAAGTGATGCAACGGAATGATTTTTCGAATGATATTACGGCTAGAAATGCAAGGAACACTTTGGACAGTGTGATTGTAAGCAAAAATTCAATGACCTCAAGCTCGCTTCGTAGCCCCTAATAACTTCAATCCACTGGAATCACGGTAGCCCTTAGCCAATCAACTGATAGCAAACGCTGTTCTCACATCAATCAGTGATAGCTTTCAGCTCAGTAATCACTACTGTTCGGCTGGCCGTGTGTCCAAAGGAACACAGTAACCGAGGAATAAGACATTTTTGAGCTTTAGTGAAATACTCATTAGCAGTCGGTAATTTGGTTGACATAATTTGAACAACACTCATATTCCATAGCACCTTACCTAGTTAGATATATTTCCCAGGAAACCCCTTCCAAAAGGAACCAGCAGAACTCCGTTTCGCTCTACACGCTTTCTACTTTAAGAAGATCAGATATCATTTTTATGTGCCTCAGTATCAATTTTCAATGACTCGACATCGGGCTACGATGTCCCAGGGGATTTTTCGGAGACCATCGCATATTGCACAGTGACGAACAAGATTGCACGGATGACATGCACACAACTAGTTGGCTTGTACGAAGTGAAACAGCATGAAGACTATGTGTGTAGGGAGCAAACGAGGCTAGCTAATTGCGCCCAGTTGCCAGGATGGCAGGAACACAGACTAATACTTGAACTGCATGCGGTTTGCGCTGAGCACGCGGCTGTGTTCGTACGGGCGGAGGCAGGTTAAACTAATGCTCGGCAGGCTCGGAGGAAACCACTTGGCGACTACCGTGACAGCCGAAAACAAATGGCGTCCAGATTGGCACTGCATCCCCATTCTGGTGAGTGAACTGAGTGAGATGACCCATCCCGTGAGGGATGTCCAAGGAACTACTGCCTCCCGTACTAACAGAGTAGTGGGGTAAAAGTGGGCAAATCGAAATCAATCGCGTAGTTCATTATCTTTATTTTTAACACTGAGCCGTTCTCGTGTATTGTAAACGCCAGGGTTTAATACGCCGAATCAACAACGGGATATGGAGCGCTTGAAGGAACTCGAGCATTTCGCCTTGACAACAGAAGTATTGATCCCGAAGAATAACGCGAATAACTCCGCTAGCCACGTCCAAGTCAAATCAAAGAACCAGTGCAAAGTCACTCTGTTACGCTGAAAAACGCGTATCAGGGAGAAAATACAGGGTACACATGATGCACGGTGATCCACAAGTAGTCGCGGGACAGGAGACCGTAGGACAATTATTAAAGATAGTGGGTAAGGTCACTAAGCTATTAATGATCGGGTTGGAATAAAGGTCGGACAGGCATACAATAGCGAGTGTTACCCCTTAACTGTTCTGGGACTTCCTGTGCATTCTGTTCGGATAAAACCACCTTCTTTCTGAAGGAGACATCTTTGAATGGAAAAATTTGGCTCCCTGACACTGTGGGTACCACGGCTCAGACTGTTATTGGTCCTCGCAATGGTCCACGTAGTAGCGGACTAATAAACAAAAACAAACGCATAAAGAAAAGAAGAGAAAGATAGGTAGCATGGTATTTGGGCAATACAAACTGAACTTCACTCACAGTGGATCACGTACTTCGCATTCCAATAGACTTTGCCCCTTAACCTTTTTCGACCAGACTCTTGATAGAGATATAAATTTGAACTACGCTAGTACAGTCGCTTAACCGTACTACAAGGATCTTTCACCTCATCTGTTAGCTTGTTACAGCTTCGATCTCTGTTCAGTAACCTACATATAACCCCACATAAACCACACTTCTCGGACGTGGGTAACTTGCATCATATTAGAGGGCATCCAGATAACCAGTGAGTACTCTCCAAGTTAAAACCATCGAGCAAAGTGACTCTTCGGTAGTCCATGTTTTCGTTTTCCCAGCATTGGTGGTTTAATGGGGTATATCTTCATTTCAGTTGGCCTTATCAATAACCTACACTTCACCACTGCATATCTGTGACAAGCACAACATGCTTAATTCCATGTTGTTCGAACGTTCAGAAATGGACGAGTGATGATCTGCAGATGTTTATACCTTTCATGAAATGTGCTAGAAACCTTCATGAGTGGAACTGAAAATTCTGCATCCGCTAATCATGACTAGGTTACTGACCAGTCTCTGTGTTGAACTTGTTTTTTGTATAGCAGTAAAAAGAAATTTTGTTAACCAAGCAGAACACTAATAGGATGAAAATATTTTGCAACCTTCTCACCTTGCTTGCACTCTCACATGGTTTCGAAATAAACCGTAATCAACAGTGCACTACTACTACTACTATTTGCTTAAGTGTTCGAAAATCATGGTTCCATACAGTAAAATTAAACAAGTTCAAAGCTGATTGCCACAAATAAGTTTAGACGAAGAATCCACGACTGACAAAATACAACGATGAAAAGGATTAGCAAATGATGTTGTACCAGCACACCGACCGTACCTCAAACACCCGGTCCCTATGGGGTTGCAAATGAGGACAGGTTAATGAATACCAGATGTACTGTACAACGGCTGCGAGATCGGTATAACACACAACACATTGGCATATACCGACTGGCTATCTCAATATGACAATTGATTAAAAATACAAAACTCGAGCTCATACACTCTGAAGTTCATCGCGGTCATCAGTAAAATTGGTCCGAGTACTGGTGGGTTCATAAGGCCCAGGAACAAAGGCATTTCCAATTATTGATAAGTGGAGCATTACGGAAGGAAAACGTCGGAACCGAGGATTTCTTGGTGAACAAGACGGAATAGCAGTGCTTCGCTGCTGAAACCAGTACATGTTGATTGTGTCGAAAGATTCTGACTTGCGGAAATGCAAATCACAGCAATGTGGTTAAGACCATCTCAACAGCCAACTAACGAAAAGTGCACGATTGAAGTGCAATTCCTCCCAACCATACTCTGGCGGCATAAGGCCATGACTATTTGTCGTAAAGTGTCACATTCGAGTTCCTTCGCTAACATTACACTAATTAATGTTTATAGTCAATACTCACTTTAATCCGTTAAGTGCGATGGGTTTCATCCATTTTATACACACGCAAAAAGATTGGCTCGGTTAAGTTGCTCAACATTCTATCGCTGTCGTGATATTATCAATCTTCTGATTAAAGTTATATCGATATCTGATGGTGTGGAAAAGAAGCCCTGGCTTAATAACTCTGACTTTCTCAAGGTAGCACTCGGTGCTCACCTTGAGTTAAATGTTCATGCGCCACGAAAGTCCGGAATCGTAGACTAAAGCTTGCCAAATAACTGAATATTTTTGGACCGAGAACGGGCCTTTGTAAGCAAATAATAACGAACGAACCAATTTCAGCGTGCTTTGAAGAAAAACTGCTCAACAAGTTTAATTTCTACGACTCTAACTTTAAGAGAAGTCCTAGTCGAGGAGTCATCGATTGGAGTTAACAGGACAGCTACTGTCTCCTCTAGAGGCCATCGGGCAACTTGATCAGTACCCACAAGCGAGAGTGGTTGAGCGTTCACATATGATAATTCGATCGTGCCTAATGGAAGGCCAATGGTGCAGTGGTAAACACGGTTGCCTCATGAAAGCGTGGCTGGGGTTCTAGTCTCGACGATGGCAAGGATATGCACTACTGATGAGCTCCCTAATGAGAACGAAACTCGAGTCTAGTGCTTCTTTTCGGAAAGAGCCGAGTGGAAAGTCTATGGGAATGCGACAGCTGCGATCAATTGTGGGTGATGTTCAATCTATACGAAATAAGAAGAAACTGGTTAACAATTTTCCCCTACTGATTACCTGCAAACAACATACGGTATTCATAAGGGTAGGCGTAAATACTTTTCGCTCTGGGTTCTACCTGTGAGTAATGTGGGTCGGTTAGCAGCTGGTCCTGGTAGCAGTCAACAGGATGGTAGACTGACAAATAAATACAAGTATGCGAGAGTGATATATAAAAAAATGAACAAAAGCGATAGAAATCTATGAATAATAAAAAGAGGCAAGTTCACCGTTGACAATGAAACACTTCAAAATCTAGCAGCGTCTCCAGCCAACGACGGTTGCAGTTTATTTCAGCCATCAACAGCCGAAGTGAACAATCAGCTATGTAACAGACGCTCCATCGATATGTGGACTGCAAAACCCAGCCAGAGCGGACAATATGCCTTCGTTGTCTTTGCTATTTGTCCCGATCCCGGAGATTTTTCACGCAAGTGCAAACAAATTGTAAACTTGCTCACATACTCAGCTCAGGTTAGATGATGGAGACAACGATCGTTAAATACCGACAGCTTAGATAAACTTTCCGCCCGCATTGGACAGGTTTTGGGTAAATGGGGGAAGACTGAGTGCACAGATGCATCGCAAACCCTCCATTCAATCGACAAGTGGATATTGGTGCAATAAGATGAACTATAAACATTTGCCTTCGCTTACCTAACAGACATCTTGTCAGTCAATAAGATAACGCCGCCAGTCAGGTAGTTGAAAGGAGCAACAGTCTAAAGTGGCCTGTCTACAATAACAAAAAGACAGGTGCTTAAAAAGTGGCGTTTCGCTTGGACACTATCATGCGTTTGCAGTCATGTGACATGATGGGTGAACAATATCTGACTGCCCCACCTAGACGATAGCATGTGAGGTGACCAGGACTGGAACATATTTCTGTATGATTGGTTATCGACCTCCTTAACACTAAGTTTTCTAATACTGAATAACACAAGCGGGACTGCGGTATGATTTTCTCTAAGTTACTTAGAGTCAGCTGTATATCAAGCGACAGCCACAACAAAAAATTAACCAAAAGGTCTGACGACAGTCATTCGAACAGCAATCTGCACTGTGTGAAATGGGAACGTGCCATAGTGTAAGCAATAAAAACTGTTTTTCCTCCAAGCGATAAAGACTGTTGACACAACGTTAGTGTCAGTATGTTTCCTGTAATCAACCATTAACCAAAAGCTGGTGACGGTGGGTGACCAGTTAAAAACTATGAGCAAACAAACATTATTTTTGTGAAGTCACCGGTAGATAGCCTGCTTGAGGCTTAGCAATCCATATGTAAACGAAATAGCGCTTATGTTCAAATCAATGTGTCAAACCTACAACCTTCAATTTAGATTTTTATTCGGAAATTCAGCATTAACTTTGTGGACTGCAGATCAGGCTGGCTAACTGAAACACAACGAACTCGATGAAACAACCGAATTAACGACAGCAAATAATGAAGCTGTGAGCAATCTCAAAAAGAATTCGAGGGCTGACTACATCATCATCGTAACAGCCATGAGCCTGACCAAAATGTACTGTGGCTCGGGCCGCCGCTCACATCAACAGTGACGTGGAATATCCTTGAAGAAAACGTTACTAAGAAGGTTGAGCATTATTAAAAGAAGACTAAGCTGACTTCAAACCTTATATCAAAATTGATCTACGATGCAAGTAAAAAAGTGAGGGTCCTCAATTGTTTGGTGACCAGCTGATGTAACATTATTCGAGAAAATGTTAGGCATACTAGGAAGAATGCAACAGGATCTATTTAAATCTTGTAAATTGAAATACGCAGTAATTGTGTACGTTATAAGTGATGGTCCTCGCTTCACCCCTTCCCAAGTTTCATGCGTAACACAGTTCGTAGAAATAACCATAAATAAATATCACAGTGGCCGATCAGTAGACGGTTGAATCAACTGGTGTAATACGTTTAATTCAGCCTGACAATAATAATGAATGAATAACTATGATGTTCATCGATAACGAGATAGGCGCACCGATCCATGAGGTGGGAATTTCATTATTAAGTGCAGTGACGTGATGTTTTCGTATCAAGTCCCTCTACAATCTATACAACTCCATCAATCGAGGTAACATTGCATGTGTATTCCAACCGACAGAAACTTAGTTCGCCTGTTGTCTGTCTGAGTTTTTATCGAAATCCAAACAATCTGCTGAGTTTGTCAAACACCCATAACGTTATAGTGGGATTTACAATGGATGATTTGTTGACTTGAATGTTTATTAAAGCGTGTGAAACATAAGTGCCCAAAGTTCTCTCTCATATAAAGCGCCCTTATAACACAGATCTCTGAATGTAATTCCGTGTCCACAAATTAGATCTAAGCCCAAACGTTCGTTTGCAGGTGTGTAATCTTGATACACTGTTCCTAATCTTCACCTAACCATACAAACCCAGTCATCGTATTACTGAGTTAAATATGAAACAGCACTCCTGAGGAAGGCCACCCGAGGTGGTTAAAACTTAGAGTATTACAACTTGCTCATAACGTTGTGTTATTCTCAATCCATTTATCATTAACAAACATAGCTTTCCATCGAGTTTTAGCTCAGTGGAAGTAACATCTGTATATCAAGGGTACGGCAAAGGCGTCGAGTCCAATGGGTGCTACTGTTCCTGGCCAGGTTTGCCAGTAGTGGTGACCTTGGTTGTCACATGACGGCAAACACCTTGTGGTGTGAAACCCGGAAATTTCACTTAAATTTTTGTGGCAGTTTCAGTTAACACTGATTGCAGTTATTTGGTACGCTGTTCAAGAACTGTCCAACTTTGTATGATTCGAGCTCATTGAGTCAGTTATGTGATTATGCAAAAGGATGGATATGCACTCCTTCATGCAAACAAAGTGCACCTTTGATTTCACCGTTTTGATTGCAGAAAAAATCGGATTAAGTCCAGAAGTGAAAAACACATTAACAGGGTTATTAGAAAAAGAAACTCACAAAGATCCGGTTTTGTGGTAGTTTGCCCGATTGTGTCGACAAGTCGCCATGTACGTGCATTCACACCCTGAGTGGCTCCACTGAAACTGCCAGTACTCATATTCAAACTCAGACTGCTCCCGCTACTGTGGTTACCCTCATCCCCAACAGCAACGCGTAGTGAATGAAGGCAACGGTGATTGCTGTGGGAGGCTGGTGGACAATCAGCCAAACATGTGCCACCGCCCCCAACGCTTGCACCACTCTCTCCACTTCCACTGGCTTCATTCGATTGGATGACGCTGTGTGCTGAGGTGGCACTGGTACCGCTATCAGAGCATAAATCTATTACTAATGGAGTACACAGATGCCGAAACAGTTGATCGTTTCGTGGCAAGTTCGACCGATCAACCTCAGCGCAAACGGGACTGTCCGCCAGTGTAGCGATGGAATAGTGAGCTGTCACCTGAATGAAAAATAACGTACCAAAGCTATGATTATTATGCGGTCGTGGTTTATTAAATAAAATTACAAGGAAAGCTGACCCACTTCGGACTATAACCAATGTTTCCAGAAGGAAATGTTTTTAGAGATCGATTATCAGTAGAAGGAAAGTAGAAAAAATTATCTCCATATACATTTCTTATGGATGAGTAATATTAGAGTAGAATTGTTGAAAATGTAGGCTACAAAAGATTAGTCTTTTCTTTCGTATTCCAATAAGCCATTTTAATTAGAAGTACCACAAACTAGGTTTTTCAGTTGAGAATAACGCGTCAGCGTCCGGCTGGCCTGTAATAGACATATACGCATAATTCATCAGAGCAGAAGGAAGAAATATTGTGATATTTTAACACTTCGTTTACTCTCATCAGTCGCAAACATAAAACATGCCAGTTATATACATCATACAGATAAGGACAGACAGGGATTAGACATGCCTACAAGCACATCAAGTATTATGTAATGACGACCGTGGCAACCAGGTAGGTTACCTCAACCACTTTTGTGTACATAACTTTGGCACCAGCCTCAACTTGTTGCACTGAAGACTCGAAAATCAACGTCATCGATTGCTAAACACGTCATGACAACAGGTCATCAAATTGACCCATTAAACCCATTCAATATACTGTTGCGCAATCGAAACCCGAACCTATTAGATTTCAGTGAAGCGATGCTCATCCAAACTCACCAGCCGACGTTATGTGCACAAAAGTGGTTGAGGTAACCTACTGGGTTGCCACGATCGTCATTACATAATACTTGGTGTGCTTGTAGACATATCTATTCCTTGTCTGTCTCTATCTGTATGATGTATATAACAGGCATGTTTTACGTTTGCGACTGATGAGAGGAAATGAAGTGTTAACATATCGCAATATGTCTTCTTTCTGCTCTGATGAAGTGGTTAAAGGGAACTCAATGTTTTAAATACACGCATACGTCTGAAGAATCCAATCAACGACGATGTACAGCCGACGACAAACTACGTACACTGAATGGGTGCTTAAAATAGACACATTTGAGGATCACTCATTTAATTCATAAATTGCCATAATCCTGATCAGATAGCGTCGTAGCCACATAGGTCATTCATCACAAAAGTGACGAGAAATATTTTGGAAGAATAAAATGCTAAGTGAAACAGAAACTGCTTGAAATCAAAAAAATAAAACACTGTGTTGGTGCAGGTACGTCAAGTCGAATATTGTGTCTAACCGACCGTTCCAGTGATCACAAACTCCTCAAATAATTAGACAATATGTACTGATCTTATACGAAGGAACAACCCGGATCTTCGTATTTCGTGGCCATATTGCTGTTTGATCAACTTGTGGGTTTTCCGAACTAGTGATCATGCATTCAAATATTTTCAAAATATGCGCCGCCGAACAACTGTGACGCCCGCGCGAACACTGACATGATGTGAGCTAAGTGACAAAGACAATCATGATCAAATATTGCAAGTTGGTCCATATCCTCACTGAGAGCATACCTGTTTTCAGGCGACAGGCCAAAGTGGGTTACACATGTCCATTCTTCATTGTTTTCCTTAAATGACCATAAGGCCTCTTTTTGATGTCATAGATGATGGAATCAACATGTGTTTTCTATGTGCTACCTGATAGCCCACCAGAACTGTTACAACTTGACGAAGCGGTGTCGCGCGAGTGTATGAAATCGTCCACAGTCTCAAACGTGCGATAAAAAGGCCTGAATGGAAAATTCCAGGTTTTATAGTAATAACTTGCAATTAAGGTGTGCGAAATACATTTCACACAGACCAGTCTTGTCAATTACCGTAACCAGAATGATCAGCATGCCTTTGATAGACGGACTGAGCTGGGCAATGTCGTCCAGATATTTTTTCGATCAGCTTAGTATGACAAACAATCCCAAACCAAGACCGTTGAAAGCCCCAGACGAACCTTCTAAAATATGGTCACGATAAATTTGATTAAGAGCTGGAAGAGTAGATACTCCTTGCGAACAGTATCCGAAGGAGGTAAATAGAACATCGACTCCCCTTGAACAAGTTAAAGTAGGTAGTGAGAAAATACATACCACAATGTGACTTGGTTTCACACATATTTCCATCAGTCGAAAAGGTGATCGATATGCAAAAAAAAGCTTCTAGCTAAAACGAATAGAAATTTTAGAGGAAAAATAAAACGTACGGCAAAAACTCATAGGAAATGTGTTCCGGGGCCTTCTAATCCTAGGCAAATATAATCAGCATGAAGAGGAAACAGTTTGGGCTAGCTAGAATGTAATGTAGCTGGCTGCAAAATTTACACTCATGGAGTTGGACCTGTTCGTTGTTCTTGAAGTTCGTGCAGTCTGACTCTATTCAGTTTATAGGTAATCTAGTATGACGTATGGAAGTGAAACACCGAAAAATAAGATTTAGTCAGCTATGTAACAAAGAAAGAACAACGGGCGAGCAGCCTGGTTCGGAAAGCCCTGCAAAGACAGTCAAAACTTATGCACTTACCATATCACATACTATGAATAAATCGACTGACTGTTCTTGCAATCGTTAGCCTTGGTGACATCGACCTGTAACACTTTGGATTTCTCAAATGGATCAGTTAGACGAAATGCCATAGCCAGTTCAAAAACTCAACTTTGAACCAAGCGGTGCTTACAGGACTGATGTAGGTTTCAACACCAAAATCCAGTAGAAGAGTTCACACGTGCAGTGGATGCGGCTGGGCTGTTTAAAATGGTTCTTTCCAAACAGTGGTCATTCAATGGCATCAACAGTGTAATAAATGGACGTAGACGAAAAGGAGAAACCGTGAGGAAGGTACTGTAAGAAATTTATCATTTTGGAGATGTAGAATAAACAGCTGTCTGCGACAGAGACGGAGTTAATGACTCAAATCGTGAATTGCGGTAATACTTTTGTTGATCACTTTCAAGTATCTTAAATGAACGCACCTATTCTTGAATAGGGTTTTATCAACGACAACAGTATATCAGTTGATGGTGACGTTATTGTTGTTGGTGTTTGGTTTGTAGCACTTTTTTATGAACTAAGACACGCTGTTGGAGAAGGAGATATGTTCTTGTGGGCGTTTTCCTCACGTTAACTCCGTCGAGCGTATCAACTTTACTGCACCCTCAGCGTACAGTACCTTATGGTATAAGTGAACGGATTAGGTGCTTCCGTCCGTAGGTCACAAACGCATAAACATTGTTGTCACCTTAGGTGTACCCTATTATGTCTGTGTATCCATATACATTCTACTTATATGTTCTCATGCAAGCAGATAATACGAAATGTTGACGCAGAAAACAGCACGAATTACGTCGTTCGTTTGGTCTATCGAGTGAGGATAAGCTTGATATGGTTAAGATTGGAAAAACTAACGGGCTTAGAAGTGACCCTTGGTTTAGCCAACACTGGGCATGTGAATAAATGACAATGAATCGCGGTGCCCCGCCATTTTACTCCCGAATAGACTGGACACCACAGGAACATGGGGTAGTGACAAACGATGTGATCTTTATAATGGTAGAATCTGAAAGGTGGTCTCTCTGAGGTCGTAAATTCTTACAGCAGCCCAAGCAGACTAGGTGAAAATAGCCTATCTAGAGGTTGGTCCTTCTCGGTGCAGAGTAGCTAAGCATACATCTTAATCATGTAGGCATATGCAAGCGATTTCGTTGTTCTTACGATATGTGCGAATCTCACGATACGATGACGTCTGTAAACTTACCAAGTCATAACTATGGGCAAAACATGCAAGCCTTCGAAATGGTCTTGGACATCTTCATCAGACATTCCTTGTACGACAGACATAAGAGAAATGAGACCTAAATGGAAGCGGTATACTTAAAACAAAAGGCTGCCTTTAGCACAGTTGTGTACTAGATTCTCAGCAGTCACTTCCTGCACAGGTGAGTTGCTATGGTTCGCGTGAAAGTGCGCATATCATTAACTGCTCACTATGAGCACAAAATTAACTAGTATCTCAAGCGCAGAACCTTCTAAATCGTAGTCCTCAAGGTAGTCCGAACTACCGTTACTTCAGCATCTGCGTGAGACATGACAAGATGATGGGTTATCAATCAAGAATGGGGAAGATCAGTATGTGTGAGTGAATCACCACGCTCTACGGCAAAAAAAACTAGGTTCATCCATGCAAAAGAAGAATAACTGTTGTCACCAATCAACTTCCACTCGTACTTTTCCTCAGTAAGCGTCAAGTCGGTGAATAACGCCGTTTCCCGTCGACTTCCACCTAGAGGTCTTAACGCTTGTATCCGATAGTAGTGAAAATGTAGTAATCGTTAATTGCCTCATGTGCCGCATACGTTGTACAAACTATATGCCTTATCATACCTTGTTCAACACGACAGCTGATGATTAGAAGAAATCGCATAGAGATCATAAGAGGATGTTTCTAAGGATTGTATAAACCTTTCCCACTTCTTTGAGTAAAACTGAGGAATGTTTGTTACCTTTTTCTTTCATTAATGTCAGGGAAAACACAGACAAAGTTAAAACTTCCATCGGCGTGGTTAAAAAATGCACACAAGTTTGCATATATATATTCCTATCATCATATTCAACGACAATAAATAATCAGCAATAATGATTGTTTAATCATATAGTAATACAAAAACTGAATTAAGATTGGAAGCAAAAAAACGAATGGATTATAATTAATAAAATTCCATATCGACATTCAAGTGATAAAAATCGAGGTAAAAAGTGTCATGCGTGCTGAATGTGATAGCCATCTGTCACTGAAATTTCGTGTATTGGAACTCAGTAACTTACTAGCTCACGATCATCCAGAACGTCACGCACTAAATCGTCCCAGTCCAAAATGCCCCCATCACGAGCGATAGTCACATTATGCACAACAATACGATCACGAACATCCAACTGTTGGAAACGAATGCATAAAGAACTAACAATGATGACTTTCAAAAAGCGATGGTCATACTGAGTAAACTTGCGTATATATTATTCACAAACTGTCAGCACTGAAGTGGTCACAACACAAATGCGTCTTGGACACCCAGAGTCGTTTACCACAATGCAGTGTTATACTTTAAAAAAAACGGTAGTTGACAGATTGTGTTATCAAATAAACCGGATTTATCTCCACTGGAAATTACCACCACTGTGAGTGAACAACTCTGAGAAATCGTTTTCCACGGGAAATGGTCGAATGTTAGGCAACTGGATGGGTATTGCCTAGTCATTTGTTTCCTATAGTTGGTGGTTGATTGTGGTATAAGTTTTTCATGCGAATATTCAGTACTGGCCGTATGCAATGAACTAATAGTCTTGTTGCACACTTATGTTTGTGCCTCATTGCCGAAGTCTTCAGAAAACCAGCAGTGCTGCTCACATTACGATACACAAGAGACCATCTTTGGATCAGTAAGTTCAAACTAGGAAAGTCTTTTTTCAGGTCGCTACAAAAATAACAGCAACTAACACCTCCTGTACCACACAGCTGAACCTCGATAATACCGCCTGTTCTTCATTTGGACCAACCTCTAGCTCATCCAGTTAGAGTCAAATAAGCCAAAACTCCCTAACAGCACCAACTCGTTTTAGGCATCAATACCATGACGTAAAAATCGGCATAACACTCACAAACCAACCCGCCTAATAACGCCACTTGGTAGGGTAAATGGACCGAGTGGATGAGTGTATACACTAGATTCGAGTGCAAACACTAACGCCCTAAACCATTAGCTAACCGAATAAGTGTAAATCACTGTGTGCTTGTTGTTAGATTTTATGAGAAGCTTAAATCTTTGACTAACTCTTTAAAGCAGCCACCTCGTTCCGGAAACATTATCATGCTTTCAGCGACGTGGCACTGGACCAAGAAGTTTGGAATGACATTGCAGCTCCCAAGGGAATGACAACCTTCAATTATTGACAGAATGCGCGGTGTTGAAGGAGACAATGACCCTTTTTTCTTTAACATTAGAACATCCACTATCACTGCGATAGCACGCAACCAAACCGTTACCATGGCCTTCAAAAAAACACCGAAAACATCGTCTAAGCCGACTTAGATGAAAACATCAACCCAATTTAGTTTTAACAGTGCACACGCGTTAAACGCGTTCCACTGAATAACAGAGCGTAAATACACACGAGCGAGCTACAGTTGTACAATATTTTGTAGGACGTGGATTTTTTCTCTGTGTTAAAATAATTGATGAACGTGACGAGGATACAGCCGTAACTGAATAATTTGGGGGTTATATGTATAGAATCAGACAAAGTCATTAAACTAGAAGAGTTCAAGAACACTGAAGATTCATCTGACAATGAAAAGTTGTCAGCTAAGTGTGAGAGATCCTTTAAACAGAAACAGATGCAAGTTGGACTTGACTCAAATGAACGAACGCCTATCACAGGCGTTATTTAATCAAAAAATAGAGATACCACCGTTACTGCAATTCGGCTGTATTGGGTCAACGCACCGCTAGTATTGCTAACAATCTATACTATTCCCGTGATTCACATATTGGAACTGACAACTGAGTGAGGTAGATGTTTTAATAAGGTGCTGTTATACGTCTCGCTATTCGCCGTGTTTTTGAAGATAAATAATCGGCTCCGTTAACTGATCCAAGTGGCACCCACCACATGGTAAGACCCATCACTGTTCAAAACAAAAAGGTAGGATTGATAATCATCTAAATCGATCACTATTACTTCACCACACGCAGGTACAAAATCTCGTGTGAAGTGTGAACTCGGCTTTAGTCGCCCAAATCACTGTTGTAGTGCCCAGTGATCGTGTGGCTTCTCTAATGATCCCGGCTGCAACCATGTTTTCTCGCTTGTTTGTTCTGTACGCATGATTCTGCGTACGTTTGCCCTAAGAGGTCTGATATGCACTCATTGCCAATCTCTTCAGTCGTGCAACTGATTGCACGCAGCGAATGCTTGCCCTTTTCCTAACGACCCATCTACCATTCCATTATTCAAGATCGTTTAACCCGGACCTATTCGAGTGTTGTTCGACACACTCAAAGGTTCCACGCACTTTTCACCTGGCGCGCTTTGAAGTACCGCCGAGTGGGCTGTAGACCACCTCGCGCTTCTTTTCTTCCTCCTTCTGGTTGTTGCCGTAGGTCCCAGACTAGGCTAGAGCTATCCACATGACCTTTTTTTTAAACATTGCTGGAAATATACGGTTTATTTCTAAACCACACCGCGTTCTGTAGTTCAGTGCCTGTTGGGACTACGTTTTGATTGCTCTTCAGGAAGTGTTAGTGAACAAGGGTCTAGCGCATACCCGTGTCCACTACTCCCTGGCACACTACCGCAGAGTCCAAACGATACGCCGCACAGGTGGCGGAAGTCGTTGTTAGTTGAGATTTTCCGTCAGCATTGGACCACTATATGAGAGTGCGCCATAGTATGATCTTATGGCTTCTATCAGTTGCGGCTCGGATCAAACACACACCCAGCCAAGAAAGTGTTAGAGCGATTTCAAACCGCTTCATTACAACTACGTGCAGTGCGCGTCAATTTGTCTCTTCTGCCGTGATTCCTCTTCGTCCATTTGCATCCGATGTCTTTGACTACAATATAACATGATACCCACTTGTCTACCGTAGACAAGGAAAACTACAAATAACCTAAACCCATGTAATGAATTGCTTACCCAAAACACAACAAAAGTCTGTAATTCTCGTTGTTACTCGATACGATGAGCTTCTTTATTTGTCCTGTGAAACAACTACTCAGTGTTGTGTTTCCGAAACGTATCTTAACGAAACTAGCATTGCTATTCACTTAAATTTGCCTTTAGATAATGCTAAAGATCGGCTATTCTTTTTCAGGGTCTCTCGTGACGATGAAGTCGGATTTTACGGTTAGGCTGGAGTGATGATTGCATTGAACTCTGAAGCAGAGTATAACCTGCTCGAATTGATGTCCGTGAATAGACGTCCATGTGCCATCAGACTTAGCACTTTACTCAAAGTCTGTCAAAAGAGACCAGTAAGACGTTCAATCGTCGTGTTTGCATATGTTCTAATGGATTTGTGCTGTCAAGCCCCGTTTGCTCTTCTGAAACAAGCTAGCACTGAGACGTCGGTGTGCCTGTTGGTGACATAAATGCATAACTCGGCCGACATACTCCAGACGAGAAACGGCTGGGTGGTATGTTCGGTGATCAAGCGCGACGCACTGATAATGACAATCAACTGTTAAATCTATCCTTATTGTGTATACTGAGTGGCGTTTTTTCTATCACAAACGACGGCACTGTGTCAAACGGAGACCATCCTGTGCAACTCAACCGTGGAGGCAAACTAATCGCATCACCATTAGCTAGCAATGGCCCAACTCCATTAGGGACCGCCACATCCTGACTCGGATCACGCCATCGTTCGCGCGTTTTACCGTTTAATCGTAGATCATCCACTCACAAACGTAAAGTACTGACCTAATAACAACCCTGCGCGTTTCCTTTTATATTTACGCTTCGTACACACACTTTTGGTATGTCCTAATCATGTTTTTTACTCCATTTCAGCTCCCAAACTCGCATTATGAAATGAATAAGACGTAGGTTTCTGGCTTTTCATCGTTCTGACCTCTACACCTGCTGACGCCATGTTAGGGTCGTCTGATCGTAACGATTCATTCATTTCAGAAACAACTGCCCCAATGGATCGTCTTCTTCGTCCCATGCGCATCGACGTCGAACCTAGGGCAACAGATTCGTTAAAGCAATGGAGCAACTGGTATCGTACGTCTTCCACCTTGCTTTCATTCACTGAGCACCTCCAGCTGAACAAATTGGACATATTCATCGATTTTATCTCGCCATGAGTCTTCGAACTTACCTCGGGGTATGAGTCGTCTGAAGTAATCAAGGCTATTTCCCAGAGTGTTTATGTTCAGCTTAAAAATGAAATCTTTGCCCGGCACTTGCTGGCTACCTCCAAACAGGAGAGTAGCCAATCGCTTGACGAATTCACTCAGCACCTCACGTGGTTCGTCAAAGATTAAATCTTCAAGACCACTACAGTCGACCAAAATCGTGATAACGCCATACAAAACGCTTTTATCAGTGGTGTTCTATATACTCAGATAAAGCAATCTTCTACAGCAAAAGTCACTAAGTTTTTAAACTACCTTTGATTAGGCCAGATCACCTGAAATGACCGAGGAACAATCTCTGTACTATCTTATTTTACTTAATTCGTCGAACTCGACACATACCGTCATGACAGACAACGGAACTAGTCCAAACTGTGAAGAAGAAACGGATAAGATAGTCGTTGCCGTATCCAGTACCAGATCTCTTTTGTGCAGATGATAAACGTCCACTTCACAAATGTCCTGCTGGAGATGCTACATGCTCCGGATGTGGTATAAAGGGTCATTTCCGGAAAGTTCACCCACCAAGTCGTACTAAGAAGCCTGTAGCATCCTTTGTCCCCTCCCCAGACTTCTGCTATTTCCATGGCCTCTGCCTCCTCGTGGCTTTCTCGGTTTTCTGTTCTGCCGAAGGTCCCAAATTCTGACTGCGTCACCCTGGTGGACACTGGGAGGTTCTGAGAGTTATGTCTCAGTTGACTTTGTTTAAATAAATGGATGGACTATCTATAAATTGGTCCCGGGAAACAATGGTTTCTAACTTCCTGTCCAGTGACATCCACGGACATCACCTCGTCTCTATTACCTAACGAGGAAGCGAGTATCATCGAACTAAGCTGTCAATACTTGCCAACCTGTGTGCAGATTTTCTTTTGGGATATGACTCCTTTGGCCTCCACAAAGAGCGCAACATTCCGTTCGGTGATACTAAACCATCGGTAGTCTTATCTACCCTATCACTGGTACGATTTGAATCACCGTCACTTTTTCAGCCCATTTTGGGAGACTGAAAACCTATCGCGACTAAATCCCGACGACAGTTTTGAAAACGAGGAGATCATACACGAGGCGATAAGTCGACTCCTTCGAGATGGAATAATCGAGCAACCGAAATCGCTATGGTGTGTTCAAGTTTTAGTTGTCTCCAACGGCAGACATAAACAGCGTATGGTTTTGGACTGCGGTCAAACTGTAAAAAATTCGCTCCCCTTGGTTGTTAGTTTGCAAGGTGTAGGCACCTTGATGTTGTCAGTCTGAATATAGACAACTATTTCTATTAGTTAGATCCCTTCCCGTCCCATTCTTGTTTTCTCCTCTCTTCCTATACAGGGTTTGCTTTTTTTCCTTCGTAGTTGTCTGGCAGTTAAGCATCAGTGTGAACCGCTGATGTATTGCTGTCTATGTTGATGACAATAATGAGAAGGATGTCCACCCTCTTCCCAAGGTAGGTGGATTGATTGAGAATGTGGCAAAGTACGATACGTTTAGAACTATAGATGTAAACAGCGTCTTTCTTCAAATCCTCACTAAAGAAAGCGAAAAAACCTACTACAGCGTTTGAGGCACGCGGTCGCCTCTACCAATTCCGTCATATGCCGTTCGACATAACTAACAGGGTAGCCTGTTTCCATGAAAAAATAGATCACCTCATCGTCACAGAGAATCTCGAAGATGCTTTCATTTGTGTAGACAACATAACAATATGCGGAAGGAGGTCGTCGAACACGACCGTAATCTCAAACTTTTCTTGAACGCGGTTGATAAATACGGACTCGTTCCCAATGGATCTAAATGTATCATCGCGTCGAAAGAGATACAATTATTCGGTTTCAAAGTATCGAGAAGTAGTTTCTGACCCCATCTTGATAGTCTGGAGCCCCTGTATGAGTTGCCTTCCCCGACAGACATCAATTCCCGACAAAAAATCGCCGGAATATTTGCACACGACTCATCCTAGACTTCCTGAATCTCTGACAAGGTATTTCCCTTGGTGCACAACGTGACTTTCTTGATTCCCGATTTTGTAAAACAAAAGTGCGAGGAGTTGAAAAAGACCTTATCAAATCGATTCTGATGACCATTAATCCGGACGTCCAGTTTGTGATCGGAACTTATGCGTCCGACGTCTCTATCATTGTCACTTTATTCAAGAATTGTCAGCTCGCATCCTTCTTCAGTAGAATGCCGACACCCAGGGAAAGACACTACTTCGCCGTGGAGTAGGAGGCGTACGCAATTGTCGAGGCCATTCACAAGTGGAGAAACTTCTCCGTCAGTAATCATTTCAAGCCGGTCACGGATCAAAGATCGATCGCATTCATCTCCAGCGTTCGACATAAAGGAAGAGTAAAAAACAAGATTCATGGATGGAAAGTGGAACTGCCACCCCACAGTGCTGATGTCGCTTGTAGACGAGGAAGAGAAAACCCAGTCGCAGGCGCGCATTCTTGCAGTTGCTCTGGAAAACCGCTCGTAACTGACCTAAAAGAAATCTATGAACCTCTTTGTCATGCTGCCGTCTCCTGCACGGTACAATTCATTCGTTCCAAAAATTTACTCTTTTCTGCTGGAAAAGTGAAGAGTGTAACCTTGAGGTGCCAAGTACGCCGTGAAGTGAAACTTCAATTTTTCTCGGTTTTCGATGCAAAGTTGATTAAAAACACCCAGCCTTTCGAGGATTTGAGCATTGATTCCCATGGGGCCCACTTTCGGTAACCATGAACAAAAGCCTGCTTATAATAGTTGATGAATAACCACTTTTCCCCTTATCTTTGCCTGTCGATATTTATGCGCTCAAACAGTGGTCCAATGTTTGTGTCAGCTGTTTGCTATATTCGATATGCCCCGCACACACCTATTCAGACTGCAGAAGTTATTTCATGTCTCGTGAATTACAGTCTCTTCTCGAAGAAAGGGGGTCGCAACCAGCACAAGGACGTCGTGTAACCCTCAAGGCGACGGTCAGGTTGAATGTCTCAACGGGACACTGTGGAGCGCAATCCAACTTGTTCCGAAATCGAAGAGGTTACTCGTTTACTGATAGAAGGATGTACTTCTTGATGCCTTACATTCAATCCGGTATATTTTGTGTACACTTAAGAACGAGACTCTCCATGAGCGTCTGTTTCTTTGCAATCACAGGTCGAATTATGGTACCGCACTCCCTGAGTGGTCGTCCACTCCTATTCTGGTGTTATTCAGAAACCATCATAGATCAACGGATTACGAACCATTGGTAGAAGGAGTCGAATCGTTGCAGTGCAATCCTCAGTATGCACATATCCGATTCGTCAACGAGAAGGAAGACACAATGTGTATTCGACAGCTTTCTCTGAAAAGAAGAGACACTGCCCTGAGACCGAAGTTCTCGATCTCCTAAATTTCAGCATAAAACATGAACCTATCGTCCCAACTGAGGAGGTACAAACTGAAGGAAACTCACCCGCTAAAGGCACCGAATTAGCCTGGATCAACGACGATTACAACCGAAGCCTTAAGACTATTATACCACAACAGCAACGAGTTTACCTCTATTGACTTCGTAACAAAAACGCCTGTAAAACTCGCTACGCATTTCCTTCTGTGTGCTACTATTTCTTATTCCTTTCAGTCCGCATTTACCTAGACAGCTTTCTTGTTTCTACTTGGCGGCGGCTAATGACGTAGTAACAACTTCGCATGTTTCTTAAACTTACGTTCCATGTGCGCACTTGTCGTGAGGTTTATTATTTACACCTTTTGCAATCCAGTTCAGCTCTCCTACTTGCACAGTGAAATGAATAACGTGTAGGATTCTGGTGCTCCGTCGTTCTGCTGACACTTCTTTACTTTTTTCTAATTGTTTGTAACAGGTATTCAGTTGCAGAATAAGCAATGCGTGTACATGAAGGCCATATCAAACAGCACTGATAAGTAAACTGCTCGAGTCACAACAGTGGAGTGATCCAAGCAAGCACTGGGTAAAAATATCAACAATCATGCCAACCTGTTGTGAAGTGGTCTATTCTAAGGTAGCACCACAGACACGAAAGAAGTGGATTTCTAGTGAGTCAGCAGAACTTACGAATAAACGTCGAATGTACCCTCATAACTCCAAATACAAAAAGATCGCCGCGAACTGAAACGCCAACTTACGGAGAGTCTGCGCAAGGATCGTCAGGCTTATTCCTCCAAGCAAGTCAAAAAGACGTGGAATGCACTTTTGCTAAACAGCAGCCGAATGTTGTTTCAATTATTCGTGGTTGCAGTGGCCGTCGACAAGGTTTTAGTGAGACTGCATGTAAAAAAGACGACTACCAAATCTACAGCTTATCGCGGTGACATAACAGATGGACAATGCACTTCAAAAAGCAGTCCAACTGACCGGTGTCAGCTCACCCAGCTATGGCTTGAGATTGCGTAACTAGTCACGATACTTCAGGTGATCGTTTATCAGGAAATAGAGTGGCTTTGGAGCTCAGATTAATAAAGTCCCAGGTCTGGACTCTTTTGCACCAGCACTTTTCGAAGACTGCACTGAAGTAGTTATCCGAACTGACCACACTCCTTCGTTTCATATGGGAAACTAAGGAGGTGTCTCATGACTGGTGACTACCAAAAGTCAATCCCATTTTTAAAAGATGCCAGGACATCAAGTGACAACCACAGAGGAACTAGCGTTGCCTCTATTGTATTCAAGATACTTACAGGTGTCATAATCCGGCTGTTTCTGAAAGACAAATGGAATCAATGACAGAACAAGGAGGTTTACGGCCTGGTCACGGATGTATCGGCTATACTTTTACCTTGCGACAGACATTGGGGCATCAACCTTTCTTTTCTCAGCCATCGGTCATAATATTTTTCTATATAAAGACTGCTTTGGATTCGGCTACCCAACATAATCTCTGGAGTTGTCCCCATTGCCCAGTTTGCTGAAGCTATTGTATGCTCATTGTGAGTGCAGAGTGCGCATCTTTGGCAAGTATCTCAGACGTTCTCCACGTCAAGGGGCACTGGACAACGATGTCCGGTTACCGCCTTTCTTTCCTTTTTTGTGATGGACAGCATTCTGTTAGAAGCACTCAAAGGTTCCGAGGGCTTCAGAATGAAGCTTCTACGAGATAGTAAGCTGACCGATGTTCAGAATGTGGACGACATTGCTTCACTTTGCTGTTATGGAGGGAACATGCAGACCATGCTGAAACAGTTAAATGATATGGCTTGTCTGTGTGGTATTCATTTTACATTTTCAAGGTTGGGACTGGCTCTATCTTTGTTATTGCCGACAAGCCGCAGGAAGCCATTGATCGTTTCACCTACCCGCGTAGTGTTACCTCGTCAGTCTGTAGTAGTGCTAACGAAGGACCCACGAAGAAAACGAAAGCATGTAATGCGCTTGTCAACCTACATCACTTGTGACGTCGTAAATACGTCCATTTATCAGTTGAAATCAAGGTTTGCAACAAGCATGTGCATCCAATTTTGCTCTATGAATCAGAAACCTGACATAATCGTTCGGAAGATGCATGTAGAATTGCGGTATTTGACCGCCGGTTATCTAATATAAAAATGAATGATCGTTTGAGCAACGCGACAGTCCGTCAGCACGCGTTTCAGAATTATGCAAGTTAGCACCACAGCAGTAAAAATTCACAGTCTTTGCTGGTTAAATCATGTACTCCGCATGCCAACAAAGCGTTCGTCGTACCGCACATTGTTCAGTGTGACTGTTGACGGTTGGAAGAAACTGCAAGCCACCTGAGCTGAGCCTTGACTGTCCCGCCAAGCAAAAGTAGTAGGTGCCTTCTAATTGATTAAAGAGTTCGCGATCACTCACACAAGTGGCTAAAAACCTCTCTAACATGGCACTGTGTTGCAGTCAATTATCAGCCTGTACCCACAAGCTTGTTGAACCCTCTTTTCCGCGAAAATTGGCTGGTCTCGTTTGTTTACCTTTTCCTTTATATGTTCTTGGTCATACGTTCGTACTTATCTGTTATTCCGCAACCTCGTGGACCACTCTCAAGAGTAGCGACAGCCCTGATCATAGCGGAAAATGGTGAGACTAACGATCGTTCTATAATCGTGGACAGAATACTGAAAAATCGAATGCATTCGTGAATTTAAAGAAATGCATACGAACTGGCGTCTGACGTTCCGCCGTAGATCTGTTGAAACCCAAGTGTGCGTTGGCACACAAAAGTCCTTAGGTTTTTCTACCTGAGTACTATAAGTAGCATGGAAACATAATTTTACCTGTCTTTACCTCTGCGGATGACAGGAATCTACTTGGTTATGATAAAACCTTACGCAGCCTGTCATATCAAGACCATACTAAATACGATACCACCCTCAAGCTGAGGCTCCACCACAAAGATTCTAGTCATTGATGAACCTTCAGTTTTATAACCGAACTACTTGCACACAGTAGCTGTTCCTGGACTTCTTGGTCCCACCACAATACCGTATGTTCATAATGGAACACCGGTAATACGGCTACAGCGTCTTTCCCATCTGTTTGTTGTGAGTGACTTCAGTGCGTCGAAGGTAAATTTGACATCAGTTTTTAACCCGGATTGTGAAATTGGATTCTAGGCTTCTTTATCAATGTTGATACGACGGAAAGCGTGGAAATAACATGTCAATGCCCCGATGCGACATCGCTCTGGGCAGATTCCTTATTTGTTGGATTTAGTCACCACTAATAAGGGCTATCTAGCAGAGAAGATAATCACCAAGCCATCAATTGGATAGTGATCAGTCTCTGATCGTCTTCCATCCTACGTGTTACTGGCTGAAACAACCAGCAAAGAATGTACGGTTTGAAAGTTCAATCAGGCTGACCTCAATAACTTAGGAAGCTTTCTAGGACCACTTTTTCTTGAACATAGTTTTGTGGATAAAAACTACCACGCGTTTCAGAGCACAATTTATAAAACGGAGGGTTTATTCGTACAGCGTGAATTGTGCAGTTCCTCAACCGTAACCTCTTCTGCACAAAAGACGTCATCTCCTTGATGACCGCGCCCAGTTATTCGCGAAGCATAAGCTTACGGGAAACCAAGAGAATCTAGGAGCTTTTGCACTATTCGAAATAAGAAGGGGTGGAAAATCCGCAAGGATGTTAGAACCACACAAAAACATACCTCCCAAAATTCTCGCGCGAATATAAACTTAACTAACCATATGCGTCGACCGGAAAAGAACAAGCCTTTACCTCTTCCTCTGCGATTGCCCGACGGGAAGACTTCTTCAGATCCGCTAGTTTTGGCTGAAGTATTTAAAAAGTACCATTCGGCAGTATACAACGTTACAACGCCGAACTGGCGCCCGATTCTATCACTGCATAGCTTCCGGTAACCACTTCTTGCCGCAAAGTTTGCTCTACTAAATGTTGGGGCCTTTTTCTATACGATTAATTCATGAAATGCCGCCGGTCCTAACAAGATCCACCCCAGGATTCTCAAAGAGGCAGCTGCTAGTCTGATAGAACTCTTTTGTAGGCTGTTCAAACAGACACTTCGGATTGACAGTCTCCATTTTCCATGCAAAGAAAGCCAATGTCACACCCATCTTCAATAGAGGGTGACCAGCAATCTCCAGCTAGTTATCGGCCTTACTAGCATTCCATGGAAGATAATGAAGCAGTTGTTAAAGCGCCACTCTCGGGTACCTCTTGTCGAGCGATCTTCTCCTCCACCCAGCATGGCTTCCTTCTTTACAAGTCTTGCATAACAAACATGTTGATCTTCATGGACAGTCTGACGGAAACGGAAAACAATAAGCTGATCTCAGATGCTGTCCTCTTTTATTTCGACAAGCCTTTTGATTGTGTCCTACATGGCCCCATCACAAGCAAACTGGAAGCTCATGATATCCAGGGAAAGGTTCCTTGCTGGATTGTCTTTTCCGGCTAACAGAACTTTTAGGGTTAAAACTGGTGGAACGGGTCTCTTCTGAGATCGTCAGCTGCTCTTCTGAAGATCGTTTTAAAGCATTACAAGGCTCTTATTTACTTAAAACAAAACAGTGTTCTTATTCTGTTGCTGGTATTTGCTGTGATCTACAAGGGCGGTGTATGCCCTGTTTCCACTGACTGCTTTTCAAGTCAACAGACGACCGTTTGATGCCACATAAGAAAAGCTGACCGGATTCGGGTACTTCGGGCCACCTGTCGCCAACCCGTGTGTCAATCGCTGAATCGCAAAGTAATCCGACTTTGGAGTGCACTTTCGTGCTCTCTGGTAGATAAGGAATCAGACGATACACTTGAAGCGAAATGAGACGGTCAGTTGAAGAATCTGTAGTAGCTGATGTGACAATGTAACACGGTCCGCGTGAGAACCTATGAGCTGTGCCTTCAAACTTGAAGGCGAATATATTCGCCTTCAATGAATGAATATGAATGAATATGAATGAATTTATAAACATAAGATGCCAAAATATTGTACGTGAAGTCTCCTAATGAACCACCGCCCACGTTTAATCGTTTATGCCGTTTGAATTACATGTTAAAACTGTGTGTATAAATCCACTTCGATGTTGCGATGCATGTTCCATGAGATAACGAACTGGCCTCGAAGCTATCATTTATTACAGTTTATCAAAGTATAACATTAAACGCGATTTGAAACAAAGAGATGTTTCATTCGTTACGCAATTCACACTCAAGTCAAGTTTTTCCTTCAGAAAGTATGTCCCAAAAATACATAATCAAGATGCTTGTGATTAACAACAGAACAATGTTTATGACAACATATAAATATGCGGGTAGTACTGTGCGGTTCATACCTTCGGAAATGTGTGCCTCGCTCGTCTTAGCGCATTCAAAGCCAATTCTCGAATAGTTAAAACACCATCACCACAAGGAACAACCACTTTAGAATCTCCAAAACAAACTGTCAGCTTCATCATCCATAATAGTGACCTGAATGCACGTCAAAAACTAAACAGTTGGATCGTTCACCCAGGCATGATAATTAATGCGAATGCAACGGACACATCAAAAATGTGACGTGATGAGGTGAAACTAATTAAATAAGTAAAACAACGATCAGCAGCTAAAGGTGGTTCAAAAAATGAGAGAACATGGAATATTTTTGAGTTCCGCCTCAAACTTTACCCCGATAGACTTTGTAAGGTTTCACCCGTTGATGACTGGTCAGGGGATTCCGTTTTCTTCTACTGTGTGAACTTACCATAGTTAAACAACGTTAGCATGGACTGTGGGCAAGCTTGGGAAGAGGGGATGCCAAGAGATGGGATGCCAGGTTGTTCTAGAGTTCAGTCCAGACAAGGACTTGGGAAAAGTTTCTCTTAGTGAAGACGAATATATATGTATTATATTTATATATGGAAAAGTCGGCAGCATGTTCACAGGCGACATTCAATGGGCTCAATGAATTTTAAACGGAAGTAGGAAGCTGGAGCTTTCGAGATTTCCGTATCTCGATGCGTAGAATCTCGAGGTCCTCAGCAACAGGCTGAAATGGGGAAAAGAGGTGCAGTATCTGAACTAATACAATAAATGTTGGTCAAGGCGAGCCTTGAAAATTGCTACAGAGCTGATAGAAACAACATGGTCCGGTAGAGCATTACAAGCCTTGCAAGCACGCAATGAGAAAAAGCTATTTCTGCATTCTAGTCTGCTATGTTGGATCTCTAGTTTTAGGGGGTGACCCCTCAGTGTCAAGTTACTCCCCTTGTTGAGCATCAGGCGGCAAGGGTGTTCAGGGGACTGCAGTATCAAAAAGGTTAGTACCAAGTCACCTCGAAGTCGTCGGTACTCTAAGGACTACATGTTCAAAGATTTCAACCTTTCCTCATATGGTTTAGTTTAGGGGAAGAAAAGCATGGGACACGATGAAGAAAGTCAACTTGCGTACCATTACTTCAATCGTGCGACAGCCAATTCACTATACATAAACAGTCGGCGGAATCTTTGAAGGATTCATCTACCAGTGACATGCGCCAAAGGACGCCTGCGCCTAGCGGCCGCCATAAGTTGCCTGCGCTGTACTGTCTGTTGCTTCACTCACAAACCACGCATCCAGTGTAAATCTGAAGGAGCAAAGCCATGAGGCGTTTGAGTGAAGGTTTTTGTGTCCAACCGGCCAGTTGTTGGGATAGTATGAAGGCAGTAACCTTACTTTAGAAAAATAGATACAAGGGTTAAAGTGGTAGGATCTCAACTGGATAAGTGGAAAAAATAAAAGTTAGGGTTGAACTCAAAAACAAACGGAGCACTCATCATATGATGCGTTGAAAAGCTGGAGAAAAGAATGAATAGGAGGCCACAAGGACACGGGTTTTCCAAAATGCGAGGCAGGCGAGTTGCGAAACGACGCTGGTCGATAATCAACGCAAACGAACAAAACGGACCCGACCCACATCCTTGTTGATGTTGGATGCGGAATAAACACAGGAGTGGAGATTTGGATGGTCTCCTGAAAATTTGCCTGTATCATGGTCTACCGTTCGTCAACCGTGAGAGTGTGATCATCCGATGTCTCGTTCGGAGGTATTCGTCTACACTAGTAAAGTCGGCGCGTATGAAATTTCGTCTTGTGGTGGCCGTTGGCCTTATAATGCTAGCTTGGATATTACTGTAAACTTAAGCACTGTATAGTCTCTACTTCTCAATAAATCAGACACCTCCACTGGATCAACCGTGAGCGGCTCGTTTGTAGGGATTAAGTTACGGCAGAATAGGCGATTTTGCTTACGCCACCTTGTAGGCTGTTGCACATGATTGGCGCACATTAGGTCCTCAACTGTGATCCACCATGTAGCCGGTGCCGGAATGTTTGACTCGCACGCGCGGCCCGCAGTTTGATTGAAACTCACCTTATTAAAAGGCTTCTACACAATGAAAAGGTGTTTACGGAACTTTCCGTGAGGAAGGTTTAACATATTCATTGTATGAAGACTGGCAATATACAATAACTGCAAGACAGTTATCCGTATGGTTGTTTCGGACCATACACCACGTCTTGCCCGAGATTTGCTGCAGAAAGACGCCGTCCACGTGGAGTACTTGAGGTGGCTGTTTTTCATACGGAGCGGATCACCCTGTTGTACCCTCACTTTTATAACTGCGAAATTGGTTATATCCAGGAATGGATATTCCTGAATCGAGAAGTTCTTGCCACAACTTACAAAAGGAGCAAAAAATGAACTTCTTGAATTTGGTCAGTAAACACTCAGTGCTGAGCAGAGATGGCTCTACTCCTGGACACAAAACGCTCAATATAAGTTAATGGGACGTTTTTGGAGAGCGATAGAACTCACGAAACTTGGCCGAATTCCCGAGGTTCGGCAGCGGAAAGTTTCCTATGGGGAGTATCGCGTGATGATGGAACTCTCCATTTAAAGCGTAGGAAAGACTTGTGGAATAGCGAAATCAGGTGACACAGTTGTCAGCCCTGTGTAGCGGAACCAAGAAAGGAATCGACAAGGTAACAAAATAGTCTACAATAACTCTCTACGATAAATTCCACCACACTACGTTCGCTATAAGTTAGAATAACGCTCCTCTTGAATAAGAGAGTAATTCTAACAGATCCAGTCTATCTGACGTATTAAAAATCCACAGTTGCCACAGTTAACCTCCGGTAGCAACGACCACATGCAAGCAGAAACAGAGGCGCGCGAGGACGAAGTGTGTATTCATTCAAACAATAAACAAGTGGTTAATATGTACAATGAACATAACGGGTATGGAGAACAGTATGTAACGAGAGAACAAAAAGGTTACAAACTTTACCTACCTCCCTCCCTAGAACGTTAGGAAAAAAAGACAACGCTCGATAAGTAAGGGAACAGGGAGTGGGTCAGTAATGGTTGTCTTTATAGATGGTGGGCCATCTAACAGTTCGCCCAGAACGAGTGTGTGATTCCGAAGGACTGAGTTCGGAATCAAGGACAAAGGGATGGTCACTGGCATCGAACATGGGTTGGGTAAATTGGGAAAGATTTCGCGAGTCGGTAGTCGGATCTAGGGTACGCTGGATGGAATGACGAGACGGCGGCGATGAATTGCGATCGACGTAAGCAACCTTTAACCCGTCATCGGTCACTACGTGACGTATTCCATTTTTGTCGATGACAAAGTATTTGTCTTCGGTCAACCACTCTGAAAGGACCATCATACGGCGGCTGCAGACGTGACTTGAGCGGGCCAACGCGAATGAAAACGGGAGGGCGAGTATGTAGATCACGGTGGATTTGTTCTTGGCGTGAGGTTTTCGTGGGGATTAAGGTTCGACACGACGTATGTCATTCTTTAGGCGCGTGACATTAGTGGCGTCAGGACTAGAAGATACCACGGAATTAGAAAAAAATTATCCATGAATACGTAATGTACAACCGTAAACAAGCTCTGCCAAGGTGAACCCAACGTCTTCCTTCACGGCGGTTCACAAACCAAGAAGAATAATAGGCAAGCAATCAGACCATTTGCCGCCTGCTGATATGATTATCAAAGCTGTTTGAGTTGGCGATGGAACCTTTCCACCAAGCCGTTCGACGATGAATGATACGCAGTGGTCTTTATGTGCTCACATCCAATAATATGATTTACGTCACGGAAAAGAGCTGAGGTGAAATGAGATCCACAGTTAGTTGTGATTGTGGCCGGAACACCAAAATTCGAAATCCACGCGTCGAAAAAACTACGAGCAATTGTTTCCGTTGACATGTTGTTCAAGGGGACGGCAATGGACCATCTTGTGGATCGGTCCACGCAAGTTAGGAGATGGGTATAACCGTTGGAGGGAGGCAGGGGACCGACGATATCAAGATAGACGCGTCTGAAGCGTCCGTCGGGTAAACGAAAGGTTCCCGGAGTGGTAATTGTGTGTCGATTAACTTTATTACGCCGACAGTCCAAGCATTGTTTGGCCCAGTTACGAACATCCTTACGAATGCTTGGCCAAATGTTACGCTCGGTAACAAGCTTCGTTGATGCACGTATGCTTGGGTATGATAGGTAATAGAGGCTGCTAAAACATCAGACTGGTGTTCGAAAGGGACGAAAGGTCGAGATCTGCCGGTGGATACGTCGCAAGTAACTGATTATTCCGACTGGGTAAGTGGAATATCACGTAGTTTTAGAGAGGGGTTGGCACGCAGCTGACGAAGTTCTGGGTCATTGAGCTGGGCTTTCGCGAGGGACAGAATGTCAATACCACTTGTGGACAATTGGTTGACATCCGGACGAGACAGGGCGTCGGCGACAAAGTTGCTGGAACCGTCTATAAAACGAATGTCGGTGGTGAACTGGGAAATAAAATCCAAGCGTCGTGTTTCTCTAGGAGAGTACCGATCTGGAGGGGAACGGAAGGCAAACACAAATGGTTTGTGATCAGTAAAAACAGTAAAGTTACGACCCTCCAGAAGGTGTCGGAAGTGTTTAATGGCAATGTAAATGGCCAATAACTCACGACCAAAGGTACTGTAACGTGTCTGCGCTGGTTGAAGTTTTCGGGAGAAAAAAGACAAAGGTTGGATTCTACCATTCACGTTTTGTTGTAAGACAGCGCCAACTGCCGACTGAGATGCGTCAGCCTTCAAGATTACCGGCGAGTGTTCATCTACCCTTAAATGTGTTAATGTGGTGGCTTGGGACAAAATGTCTTTAGCTACGACAAACGCAGTATTAGCCTCAGGAGATAGAAGAAGGTGCTTGGGATTGACCTTTAAAATGTCCGTGAGGAGTTTTAACAACTCCGAACACCGTGGAATAAAACGACAATAATAATTCACAATGCCTAGAGAGCGTCGGAGACTTTTTAGGGATTGTGGCTGTGGATAATCGTTAACAGTGCTGATTTTCTCGGCAAGGGTCGGATTCGGTTACCACCGATTCGATGTCCAAGAAAATCCATGGAGGTAACTCCGAAAATGCACTTCATAGGGTTTAACGTCACACCGTATTGGGTAAACCGTTCGAACAGCTTTCGAAGGTGCGACTCGTGCTGTCCAGTGTCTTCGCTTGCGACTAAGACATCGTCAATATAAACGTATACGAAGTCGAGACCACGAAGTACCTGATCCATAATCCTTTGGAAAATTTGTGCGGCGTTCCGTAAGCCAAATGGAATGCGGACGAATTCATAGAGTCCAAAGGGGGTGGTAATTGCGATCTTCGGGACATCCTCAGGGGCCACGGGGATTTGATGGTAAGCACGAACTAAATCTATCTTGGAGAAGATAGTCTTCCTGTTCTACCCGATTGAGAAGTCGTGGATGTAATGGATGGTGTATCGATTTGGAACGGTGACGTGGTTAAGTGTCCGGTAATCACCGCAGGGGCGCCAGTCAACTGGGATTTTTTCAGAACCATGTGAAGCAATGAAGCCCATGGGTTATTTGACGGCTGGATAACGCCAAGTCGCAAGAGATTTTCGAACTCTGCCTTCGCCACTTTGAGTTTGTGAGGTGGTAAACATCTGGGGCGTACAAAGTTAGGTGGACCTTTGGTGACGGTGTGGTGAGGAACATCATGTCTAGAGGGTGACGTTAGATTAGACGGATTAATGAGCTGTGGAAATTGACGAAGGATTGCTGCAAAACCGTTATCTGGTAAAGTCGATCGCAGCCCAATCGAATTGATTGATGTCATATTGCCTTGGACTCACAAGGTGGTCGTACTGTCGATCAATTTCCTACCACCAGCGTCTACTATGATTTCAAAGGATGACAGGAAATCGACGTCAATGTTCGAGTGTTAAACATCTGCCACCGTAAATCTCCAGAGAAATTGACGACTAATGCCGGGATCCAGAGTGAGTAGCTTCTCACCATTTGCTGGAATCGTCGAACAATTAGCAGCCTGTAGTGTGTACGATACCGGTTGGAGATAGCTTTTGTCACCTTTTGGTGGAATTACGCTAACCTCTGCATCCGTATCAGTGAGAAAATTCAGCGCAGTTGAACGGTCGAACACCAAAAAGAGGCGACAGTTTGAGGAGCCATGAACAGTCGTCGCCATTACTGTCTGGCCTCCGCGTTTCCCAAGTGGGAATTATCCTGAGCAAAACTGCATGGCCTGGTACAACGGATCGCTTTAAAACCAAATTGATGATGACAATAACATACTTTCCCATCAACTCGTCCTCTATGTGAACGGCTTCGGGATTGGCAGCGATAGGAAGGGCCTTTTGATTGTGCTGTCAGCTGTTTGGCAATTGCAGAGAACTGTACGGTCATGTCGGAAAATCACTGCTTCAGTGCCTTCAATTCCGTTTGCCAGCTATGGCTCGACGACGCTTCTGGTGAGCGTACGTGTGATACTGTCCGACTTTGATGACTCTCGTATACCTGATCAGCCATCTCTGCAAGTTTTTGAAGCGGTGTGTCCTTATCGCGTATGGATAATATTTTCCGGATGTCTTCCGGCGGATTTTTGTGCCATGACTCACGCAGAATTGGTTCGTTTACCGCATGTTCGCTTTGAAGTTGTGTCATGTGACGGAGGCGTTGTGAAGAAGTTCTATCGCCCAAATCTACTCCTACCAGGAGCTTTCCGCAGGTTCTGCTCACCGGATGCTGCGGTTCGTCCAATGATCGCGGCCTTTGAAGTATCATACGGCTTAATACTAGGTCGAGTGTAGGTGTGCTTGGCGGCATCAGTTGCGACCTGCTCTGGGAGGTTGGCAACTATACAATTATACATGGACTTCTGTGAGAGCATCCGTCTAGAGTCAAAGCTAGCTTCGACTTGAGCAAACCAAAGTCTGGGATGGCGACTACCGAACTCTTGAAGTTTGATATAAACTGCATTTTCCACGGCCGTAGGATTTGGTTCAGAATCAGTCATGTTCAGGGAAAATAGTCAATCACAAAAAATGAACCGAGTAAACAATGGAAGAGAGAAAAGACTTTTCGGGGAGTATGCAAAAAGGGGAAACTTTAAGCAAACTATAAAAAGAACTCAACAAGGGCTCACCAAGTATGTAATGGAACCAAGAAAGGAATCGACAAGGTAACAAAATAGTCTACAATAACTCTCTACAATAAATTCCACCACACTACGTTCGCTATAAGTTAGAATAACGCTCCTCTTGAATAAGAGAGTAATTCTAACAGATCCAGTCTATCTGACGTATTAAAAATCCACAGTTGCCACAGTTAACCTCCGGTAGCAACGACCACATGCAAGCAGAAACAGAGGCGCGCGAGGACGAAGTGTGTATTCACTCAAACAATAAACAAGTGGTTAATATGTACAATGAACATAACGGGTATGGAGAACAGTATGTAACAGGAGAACGAAAATGTATGAGGCTCTACACCTGCTGTCACAACGCGATCGGTCCCCGTGACATCTGACCTAAGGGAGAATGTCACGTTTTCTGAATATCATGAGCTAAGGTAAACGTCATACGTGCTGGCTGGTGTGAACGTGGAACTTGTTAGTCCACATCATCTGATTTCCTGAGAATGGGACGAACGAGCTATGCGATAAACAGACGATGCCATGACTGGTAACACAAGCGGATTCACCATTTTGAGAAAAAGACCCCACTACTCACTGTCGCGTTGGAACGTAAATGAGTTTTCCACTTTCCGGCTTTTGGGATGCCATGAGAGATAACATTGCGTTTCAGGCTATACTTGTCGTCGTTTTCATGCAGCTGCCCTAGTAACCGAGGTTAAATGTGCCTCAACCTAACCCTACCAAAATCTGTCAGGAGTAGCAGCAGAAGGTGCGATATGACCTTTTTCAATGGGATGTGGTCCGTTGATGCCACCTCCAGAGACCCACGCAGAGCCGTTGTGTCTGTTCGTGAGAAGACACGATATGTATATACTTCTCTTCCCTCGGTCATCCCCGAGGTTTGCATGTATTCATCCATTGCGCGGTGTCAACTTCTCTATCTGTTAGGCCAGCGGCGCTACTTTTAGAAGAATTCAGCATGACTAGACGCGTTCCTTGCGGAGTGATCCCATGTGCTGTTGGAATGTTGAGGCCCTTCTTCGCTTATCGACGTGTAGTGCCGGTGCATAGACTGCGGGGCGCAGATGGAATGGATGACTTTGGAGTAATCATTCGGGTTTTAACGCCAGCTGTCCTTCCTCCCCTGATTTACCGTAAACGAAACAGCCTTCGATTTTGACGATTTTGTTGTCACTCATTTTCCTGTCTGCAGGAAAGCAACCGGCGGCGTGGGGTCAGAGCGTAGATTAAATTTTCTTCAGTGGTTGGAGTCAAATTAGAGTTAGTCACAGACATGGGTGGCGCTGCTGAAACCTTGGCTTTGGTCCTCTTTTAACGCCTCTCTTCTTCATACAGCCAGTATGGCGGCGGTCACGGTATCTCAGGCGATTTCTGAGTACTTTCTCAGTCACCTTTTCGGAAGTCACCTGGAAGGTGGTAGCTTGCCTTGTGCGTGAATCGCCACCTTTGACATCACAAGTTTGTCTTTATTTTCAGCAGGCTCTGCAACTGTAGATAAGTTTGGTCACCCAGGACGACGTCAAATCGATGTACGATTCCCGTGTGATTTTGCGAAAACAATATACTTAATGGGAGCAGGACTTATGTCAAGAGGCCTCGTTTTTCCTGGATACCACCAAATGATAACCTGGGCATTTATCTGGATCACTAACGAAGCAACTTGCTGTAAGAAGCACACGACAAGCAGAATAAACAGCGTTCGTGCTAGAACAATCTAACTAAACACACCCAACCCAACTAGACAGGGAAAAGACACTACCAGCAAGATGATAAATGAGCGGATCAAGAGTGATTTTTTAAGGTACGGGTTTTTTGGGTATCAACAGCGTTTCTAACGTTTAAATCGATGGGGAAATATTTGTTAAAAATGTAAAAAGGTTTGCTTAATCGATAATGCAGATATAGGTGACAGAACAGTACGCAGGGTAGCTTGATTACAGCGAGTGTCCTCGTCCTCAGTTGACGGCTTGCAAGGTGACGAGGTAAACTCAGATTCGGGTGGGTTTCGTGCAGCACAATTAACTGTAGGAGTTTTGATCTTTTTCACGGCAGTATTGAGGCTGTTTTTCTTCCCACTTCATGAGGCGAGTCAACCGCCGTCACCTCCACAAATGCACTAGCTAACTTTTCACGGATTTATCGACATAGTGAAAGCACTGTACTTACTTAGCTTCCATAACTGCAAGTGGCTTTATGTGGTGCACATTCATGTGGTATAAATCCTTGACAGTTTCGAGTTTTAAGAACTCAGTTCAGTTCATGTCACAGAGTCTGGTATCCCTATAAATGGTGTTCGCTTTTCAGTCGTTGCAACCTCCCAAGATTAAGTATCCAGTCCAGGTAGATATGGACAATAGAATTCAGTAGCACTTATAGGGTATTGTACATATTTTCATATTGCGCTTTATTTTTATATACAGTTTGCACCAATTTTCCTTGTACAGAATGAACTTTACTTGTTTGAATTAATTCTGCCTAGCAATACACTTTTTGGTACGCGCGTCTTGTCTCCTTGACGTTCCTGTTTCACATAGATTGGGATTGCCTGCGTGGGCTATTCGGCTGCCGCGTTTTGTACTGAATACTGGCATTTTTACCCTCTTATTGAGTTAGTCCTCTACACACTACAGCGTGAAACTGGTATTATCCGATACGGCACCGCGACATAGTGTAAGGCAAGGTTGTCGTCTCACCGGGTTGTTATGTAAGCGACCTCCTGGTCTTATGATCCCACAGGGGAGCCTTATGTCTGCAAAGAAAGGCTGAAATAATTAAACGGGATGTTGCTTTCATGGAGATTCCGGACGCAATCACATTTTTCGTTTGTCTGGTATAGACATATGCTCATATATATGCCTACTGTGGAAGGTATAATAAAAAGCCAACGCCACTCAATTCGGTTCTGTATGTACTGGTACTTGGCAAGTGATCTCCATTTCCTAACGATACAATTGGTACATTATTCAAGGTCATTCCGCTTACATCTTTTCCACTGATCTATAATGTGTTCAGAAGACCTGTTAAGTTTTGAGACACTGTCGTAACAGCATGACGCCGCCCCAATGATCCCTTTGTAGCTGGTTTGGACTGTTCATATACGTCCAACTGGCTTAGAGACACTCAGTTTACCTGTGTTCCGGGCGTTTTGCTGAAACTGGTCATCCATTGAACGTTGACCATTTGCTGGCGTTTGCTTACTGGTGTGCCGTAGCATGTCACATAATCGTCCGGGGCTACCAAAACTTTCCCTCCAGCAGCACTTCCGATGGTCTCGGCAGCATCTAGGTATCTATCCTTGTGTTGTGGGTCCGTAAATTCCACCAACACTGGTCTAGGCTTAATATGTCTTGAGGCGAAAAAATCATGTCATCTTCCATGCACTGACACTCCTTAACCGTAACTTAGCCTGAAATGTTGGCCATCTTAGGCAAGTTCACCAACTGACAACGACTTGCGCGCTTCCTTTGAGGTCTTGCCTTAGAAATAGACTCAATATTCCTTGGAACACTGCATTTCTCTTCCTACACAAGGCAGAATCACTGGCCTAATCTAAGAGTTATGGCATCACAGTCAAATTACTCCCATCTACCTGCATTACTGAGTTCCTTGGCCTGTTCATTAAAACTTTTTTGTAGGCCAGAGAGAGTCTCTTCCAGTTCCGCTGTATATTCCACTGGATCTTTTTGACTGCTTTCCTAACCTTCGGTTTTCATCATAGATTTTTTCGGTTGAATCATCCTGCAATACCTGGACACTTAAAACTCTGTACTGACTAGAGGATTTACAGGATTCTTAACTTCAGGAAGTTTTCGGACAACTGACGAGGTCCTGTAAATTATCCTGCTCAATTATCCATCAAATTGTGACATTTTCCATCTTCTCTTATACAGAAGTGTTTATTTCGACATCTTTCTGACGCTATTTACATCCAATAATGTCGAAGTCTCCTGGGAATGCATTTGAACGTATTTTCTGTTATAACCCTGAACTATCTGAACAGGTGCAACATCACATTCTTTGAATGAATTGTTGTGGAACATGCGAACTACCTTCTTTACTTGTGCATATGTCAGAGTTTGTAAACAGCAATTCTTTTCCCTCTGGTTACGATTTCTTAGCCGACTGATTTTTACGCTTTTCATCTTGTACCATTATTATTTACTTGTGGCGCTTGTAACTATATGAATTGGTCACACCCACCTCAGCGTTTCTCGCGGGTGTTTCGAGAAATGACCGTTATTATTATACCATTCGTGCAAGTTCAAAGCTTGACTAACTCCACTCAGTTCTCCCAACCCGGATGGTATAAGTGACTGGCTGCCTGGTCCCGTTCCAGCTGGATCTTTCGAAACCCCATCCCAAAGTCACTCCAATATATATTTCATCCAATTCATGTTATACAAACCCCTTTACACGTACGTATTTTGACGTGCCTTCAAATACAACTTCAAGTGCTGGTTGCAATTTAGACGAGATCATATTAAACCCGAATATACAGCGCGCAGTTTTCACGTGCGCTCATACAACTTACCACACATAAGGTGGCACTAGGTTTTGCATGTGTCAACACTTTCTGGCTCCCTCCACATCGAACAAAGGCATGTCTTTCTCACACGAAACCTCAGCATCGTCCTTCCTGCTTCCAGCAGGACGCCTGCAGGTGGTCCTAACTTCTCCAGTCATTGTGGGTAGCCTGAATACACGTTTGCCGAGGTTAAGTTTTCTAATCGGTATAACAGCTTATCTAAGAATGCCCTGATAGTCAAAAAATTGTCATAAGCCACGTGCTATGCGGTCTAAGAGCACTCCAGAAGTCCACGCCGAACCAAACAACACACGATATCCAGTAGTAATGACTGCGAACAGTGGTCTGGTTGCAGGCAAACTTTGCACCACAGCTGGTTCTATCTACTTTCGCTGACAGTCTCTTCCAGTCCTTTACAACCGGGTTACCGAACAGTTTTGTTATCAATGGATTCCCAGTTCAACCGCTCATTAATTTACGATCTCCGTCCCGTCCGTCTTACACCGTTGTTTCCTGTTCAAAGTTCTACTCCCCTGCACTTAAAAATTCACTGTGCTATGAGGAACACATAAAGAGGAACACTTCTATTCCCTCACCGCTCTAGTGAGAAAGGTTGAAAGGTTTAAGATTTTCGAACTAGCCCCTTCCAGTACCTGATGCGAAAAACCTGATGACGTCCCCTTATGTCCGGTGTGGCACCACTCTGTTCATTACGAGGGGAAAACTTTGCGTTTTCACTGCTTGCCCTCGATTTGGGCTCACATGCACTTAATACGCTTAGTACATTAGCAACATCGTCCGTCTACCCAGAATCATCCTTCTCGACAGCATCAAAGCCGCGCTTGCTTTCCTTGTGGCGTTCGTGTACTCTTTGCCGGCTTCGAAATCAGTTATGATGTAAACACTTGGATCCCTTGTGACCTAAATAACACACCTTATTTTGGGGCAAATCTCTAGAAAGCAGACAAACGGGTGAACGGGCGGATGTCTGAATGTACGCAGATCAAGCTCAGTAAACTATATTCACACTACGGATTGCAGCTCGCAGAACTTCTTCGGGTACGGTGAAGATGAATAAATTTAGTGGTTCCAATATTTGTTCATGTGCCTTAGGTTACTTTAACGCCATAACACTGGCAGCTTTGAACAATCACGTCGGTGGGTCATTTACACTGCTCTACTCGTTAATGAGGGTCTTCTATGTTACAGCACTATAATTTGTTCATGGGCAGCACAAGATCCTGTAAGCTACATAAAAATAGTCCATGGTAGGTTGGGTGATGTGTGCTTTGACGAACTGAGGCGATTTCTGAAACATGGGTTGTCGTCTTCATCCGGGAAGCTTTAGTCAATGAACATCCTAACTCGCTTACTGAGTATCCGAACATCCAGTTGCTTATTGCAAAAACCCACTCTCGCTATTGTAAATTTGGCACTGACGAGGCAATATGAAATGCTCTTATCTACCAGCTCTCGTGTTCTAACTGCTATGTTCAAGTTGTCCAAGAGAATCGGCTATTTCAAATGCTCGTCATGTTTGTCCTTGTAAGTTATTGTTGCATCCCTCATATTAACTTAAGACGTCGTTTACTTCAGGAGGCTCGCTTTTATCATTTACAGAACAGGATTATGGTGGTCTCTTGATTGCGTATAGTGTGGGGCCGGTTTTGGGGAACTTTTCGCGATTGCTTTCTTTTTTTAAGTGACTAGCGGAGCTACTAGGTTTTCACAGCTATTTTGCGTTTATAACGCCTATTAGTGTCACCTTTCAGAATTTGTTCGCCAGAGTAGGCGTGTTAAGTGAAATGACTGCATTTCTGGGCGTTTCCGCCAAATTTTCTGCAATACCGTTCGTTGATACCAGACGCCCATGGACTAGTCGACTTAAGCCCAATCTAATCGCAACGTACCCCTTTAAACATAACCTAAAGTAGTGGTCTACGAATGTCAGCTAGCGTCTGTTGAATCCTTAAGCCATTCAACGGCCTATTCTAATCTTGAAAGGACAGTCGTACAACTAAGTTTTTATTAACGAGATACTAAATAAAAAACACGCTCCAAAGCCTGGGGGAAGAACAGGAGTACATACCCCGACATTGCAGCCCCCGGTATCACAGCCTCACACAAACTATCCAAGCGAACAGGGTCAAGTATAACAAATCACGTGACACCGGTGCGATAAATCGTAGGTGAACCCAAGGATACAGATGAGCAAAGGTTTGCCAGCAGGAAGTAAAGATTAGTTAACTGCACAGGAAAAAGATCCATCAAGTAAGCTGTATGAAGTCTTGAACCAAGTTGAAATCAACTTACGCGGAGACAGAACCTCGTAGCTCCATTCGATTTTGAAGAAAACAGATTAACATGTGTGGAGTGAATATAAGCAGTATGTTGCAACCAACATTCTACCACACACACGATCGTCGGTACACGTTCAAAACTGCCTGCTATGTGAACACTGATAGAACATGGATGATGAGGTGTTGCTTGTAGACACCCAGTGCCGTCAAGCTGCCGCATCATTCTGCCAGAAGAGAATTGCTATCCACTGTACATCACCGAGACATACAAAATTCCTTCTCTACTGGAACACTTGCAAGATGTTAGTGAGGCAAGTGACGTTGGATGTGAAGCTGTAATAGATATATTTTGCAATTATGACCACTACTCAATCGAACCCATTGTGTGGTACCTGTAAAAAAGTAGTCCACAATAGTCTAGCTGCACACGTTGCCACGGCAGGGTGTGCAAATGTTCGGCCCCGACTTCATTTTGTGGAGACAGAAACCGTAATTCATTACGATGCTCTTGTTATACGAATTCATCACAGGCTATCAACACATCTGTGGATCCCAAGGTTTCAATTTCCTCGCGCCTAAGTGATCTCTGGAAAAGTCGTCTAATACCATATTTCGTAGCGTTGGTAGGATAATCATCTAACGTCTCCGACATAACACGCCTTCGTGTTGTACTGATAACGCCTCTCGGTTCCGAAATAATACTGGATGTTCTTCTCCAATAACTGAGGATCAACCCTTGGTCGTCGCTAAACTCACGGTGCTATAGTTGTCTCTAGTTGACTTGATTGGCAAGACGTAGAAACAAAAATCAGCCGCTGCTAAACTGAAAAATGGTGACAGAAAACCTGTTGGAGGAGTATGTTTAACAGGGCGACGAATGGTTTCATTGTTTTGTGGTGCTAGAACTAGGCTCCATGGCACGCATGTTAGTTGCAGAACGTGACTTCCCCAACTTTCGCCGTTTGGAAAAAGATTTTCAAGCAAACCTCGGCTTTGGTAGCGTGATATCTGTTGCAGAAATTGAAATCGACGAATTCTGCGTCATGGGTTGATATATGTTTGTTAAAATTGACCATTTATTGAAAACGGCGTTATCGCAAATCTTTTTCAAAATTCAGTATGGCTGCTGCTCCTGTGGTGGATTACGTGTGACGATGTCAATACAAGGATGCTGGAGTAATGTTCTAAATTGTAGGAAGTGGATTACGTTGCGACTTTCAAGGCGATGTTTGAGAACTGTGAATTTCGCACATTCTCACAGTTCCAGGAGTGTCTTCAGAAGTATATGGATGAAGTAGGCGTTATTTACATGCGTGGGACAAGCCGTAGATCCAAAACTGTCTTGAAGTACGATAAGGTAAGATGACATGGTTTCCTGAAAACCACGCAGATTTGTCATGGTCGTACGAAGTACAAAAGACGTACGAGTGTATGCAGGGGTGTGCGACGTGTCTAGTGAGTTATCTGTTGTTAGTTCAAACGTGTTGTTCTTCGCAGCGATTGATACACGGATTTGAGGCAGAGGCCCAAGGGTCCCGGATGCAGTCGGTTTTTCCCTTACAATGTTAGCGGGCGTCTGTAGATCTGAAAAGCATTCATTGAAAACAAGGTGTAGCTGTTGGGAATTACAGTAAATATCACAAAACAAACTGAGGTCACTCGCATAAATGACCTTTTGGAAAATGAGAGTTAAGTAATGCTTTAAAGCGATCGCTAGGAGCGCTACTGACGACCTCAGCAGGAAGACTGTTCCAAAAGTTAACAGCCCTGTAGGAAAAGAACTACTGCCTGAGAAAGGTCCTGGGACGAAGCCTGAACAACTTCCTGTTATGTCCACGCCGACCGTCATCATTCGCTACAGTGAAGAAATGATCAACGAGGCCTACTCTAAAGAGGAAGTATGTTAAAATTAAATCCCCGCGCAGCCGTCGAAATTCAAGTGGGTACAACTCAAGAATT
>LUCH01001280.1:92993-130187 GCA_013368495.1 Paragonimus heterotremus | reverse complement strand
CCTATGGCACGGATTAATTATGCAGAGCTGATTTTCTTTCAGGCATTCACACCGGAGAAAAAGAAAAACCTTTAAAAATGGCTAGTTTGCGAATGAAAGCTGAAGTCATCTGTAGATGGTTCCGAGAAAAACTCACTTTTTTCAGAGTGCGTCTTTTCCAGTAAGAATTTTGCTATTGCATATTGTGAGGTAAGTTATACTGCAAAGTCGGTATTCATCAGTGTACTATCTTCCACGAAAACGTTAAGCAACATGTAGTAATAAACCAACGGCCCCAAACAGTCAAAACAAGACTGGATCACAATGCCACGGTACTACTGAACAAATTATCAAGATTAAGACTTAGACAACCTCAATAGTTTCAATCGATGGACTGCCTTTGGAAAATGAATTACAATTCTGTGCCAAACGGGCTAAAGATGAACTGTAGCAACGAAATATGGCATTCAAACCTAACAGAGTTTTTCTGAATGGTCAGCAGGTTCAAAAACAATTGGGACAAGCCGAGCTGCAAAAACAGTTATGCACGGACAATTCAAGCAAAATGCAATGACCGGCAACTGGCTATCCGCACAACTATCAAATTGACGCGACAAAGCAAAAGCATCTAGATCACGGTCCAATTAACGACCGGAAACAGGAGTGGAAGAGTATACAGGGATAAACCTTTTTGGGGAGGGATAGGATAAGGTCGGATTTTCACATGACCGAACTTCAAAAGTCGATGCAATCATTGACTTTAGATGTTTCCGATTTTCTACATCATCAAAAGTGAATGGCTGATTATTGTTACTCACGATGCACCTGAATTTTTCAGTCAGTAAGTTTTGCAATCGACCTTCTGAAAATAACCTATGTTGATTGTGGTGAGCGTGACCACTTTGATACCGTTCTGCAAATGCCGTTTTGCTGTGTGACTTGATCATACTCCATTAGTGTTAACAGCTACGGTCCACCTCGGACTGTTAGTCTGTGCCGGTTGCATCCACAATAGCACAAAGTGGTAGCTTTATACCCTTTCATTATGCTTATCCTCAAACCGACATTGTAGCAACACCTTTTTTACAATTAGACCAAACAGTTACAGATGGTTGGAACGAAGTTCGAAACAGTAGCCTTTCAAACTACTAATCCAAACTGTTATTCGCTCGGTCGCCGGAATACGTATGAATCCGGACTAACTGAATAATAACAAACTACATATCAGTCCTTATTCTCCTCTTCGAAGGACTGACCAGGCGGATGAGTACATCGACTCGTAACTCGAGGGGATGGCGGTTCGAACTTCAGTCAGGCTAAGTCTAATAGTGGACAAAGTCGGTCGTGGATTGCCACGGTGTTGCGTGTTACTTAGCTCAGGGCAACATGATACACATACATTGCCTTTTTATAACTGCACACCCAATTATCGTGCAGCAAAACGTTGAGAGACGTCACACTTTTGCACAGCGTTGTGTCTTCTCAGATACAGCAGTGTCATAAGACTGGTTTTCAGCACGAAAATTAGATATTAAATTCAACAACAGCCACCATCGGCGGTTTATCCCGGGAATTCTGGTAAATAGTGTATTTGCAAAATACTCTTGTTTTCTATCGTCCATTATTCATCGAAAGAAACGAGGTTGCTCTTTACTAGACGGAGGCCAACAAATTTTAATGTATTGACCTATCAATTTTCATACGAACCACGGTCTCTACTACACTAGGTGTTCCGTAAGTTGAACGAAATATCCCACTCTTTGTAATAAGTAGAATGAATAAGTGAATGGTTTCAAAGTTCACATACTTGTCCGTTAATCGCCCTACTGGACTGAGAGTAGCCAGGTACTGTCAACACACCTAAGGCAAGGTGATTTGAATGACAAGTCAAAATTTGCATTCGAGGTTGCACACTAAGTATCTGTTTGCGTTGAACTTAAGGTCAAGTCCACGTTTTCCAGTCAATCTGATGGTTTAACACACCATCGAACTTTACTTTTTTCTCGGATTTAACATACCAGGGCAGTTCGTTAAGGGTAAAAAGAGAACTAATAAGATTGCGGTTTAATCGGTCGACTTGCTTCTGCCGAATCAACCGCCCATCAACGGGAATTCGATAAACGAGAAGGTCATATTGCTATGGCTGGCATAGTGATTTTGAAGATAACTTACTGTGCATGGTTTGCCTACTCTCAGATGTCCCAAATGAATTGGTTAAAATTTCCCGTTCAGTGGATTATAAAATGATCTTCATTAGACAGGTTATGAGGTAACAAGTTGGTAAACACAAAAGGCATCGGCTTTAATTGTTGTACATCCTCATGAAGGGTGTACAAACGGTTTATAGTTTATATGTAGTGCAGCTAGTTCAGCGAAATCCGCTACAGCAGTCAAATCGGACCGTGTGCACGCTGGTTAGCTGGTTAATTTAAAGAAAATAACTTATTTTTGAACAACTTTTACGGTTTTTCTTGAACTTAGCGGATTCCGCAGTCTATTGCACCGTTAGGAGGTGCATCTACTAACGAAGCAGCCAGGACGCATCACGCCACGTCAACTGTCCAGTCCAGTTCGGATGGTATGGTTCCACTAAGCCAACCAGATTGCGGGTGTGTGGTCGAACGCCTGTGCACTACCTGGACTGTTTATTCTTGTTCTGCTTTCTGATACCCCTTGTAACGTGATTTGCTTCGGCGCCCTGACTGCCATATGACTGTATCATCTGATTCGCTTTGTGTCTGTCTACCATCTACGGTAATCGTTTCGTCCTATAAATGTAGAGCCTCTGTGGCCTATTTTTGACCCGTTCTTCCAATGAACGGTGTTACCGAGTCTGTTATCATTTCTCCGTTATGGGTCAACCGACTGAGTGCGTAACCAAGGCGACGATCTAATATGCACATCCTAGGAGCATTTACGGAAACTGTGCAGTCCTCAGTCTGTGTCAACATCCCAGGTGATAGGGATCTGTACTACTGTGATTTAGTTCTTGTCCTCGATCATTATTGACAGAAAAATTTGCCCAAACGTGAAAGCTAAGCTCACTTATGGACTGCGTTTTTTTATAGCGACGACTTGGTTTTAATAGTCTCCAAAATTCCAGTATGGATACAAATCACTTACTACACGAATGGCAGCAGTTGACTGTCATTAAAAATGAATTGATTTGCGTATTTACTGAGTTATATTACATATTACAAATGCAACCCCTTAAAGATGTCAGCGAGTAGGCTTGAGGACTGGTCAAAATGAACGCCTGCACCACTGATTTATTAGTGTACAGTCGATCTACCTCTCTGAGTACGAAAGCAAAAGAGTTTCAAGCGTAAGCCTTACCTAGTTCAAGCTAGTGGACCTCAACATTACGAATTTTTGAGTTCGATGTTTCTTGGACAACCAACGTCTTGCGATTAACTGTCCTATTGTATGCTATGTATGGAGTGTTTTTGATGGACCACGGTTGAGCGTTTCAGTGAATTACCAGTTGATTCGAGTTTGGGGTCATCGAATCAAACGTTGGCATCCGTTAGTAATGGAGTTTTAGGAGAGGTCACAGAGCTTAATATTAACAAACACTAGCTTACTTAACCAGTTAAATGGAGGTTAGATGGAGTTTTTACTTAAAGCCAGTTAAGTGTTCGTGTTGTTGACGAAGGTTTTCATGAAGCAACCCATATAATACTGTCTAACAAGCGGACCTCTTTAGAGTCCACAAATTCCAGTATGAAAGGTTGATTACCTAATTGGAGCTGGTTTGTTGATCATATAGTAACTTTGTCATGTCATATATACGATGCAGCTTATATTGTTAAATACCACGTAAATCCACCAGACAGTTAATACTGTAACGAGTAAATTAAGTGCGAGCAGTAGACAAATGCAAGTGTAAGCGCAAAGTGAAGACCATGACCCGTGGATCGTCTTGACTACGAACATCACTTCTGGTCAAGAAAGTCGGCAGGAAACGAAACACACAGATATGCAACAAATCGAGTAGTCAGTGCTCAAGTGAACAACGCACACACACATGCATACTTGCGCACATACCCTTCAGCCCAGACAGTCAGCGCGCACAGTGGATGTGAGGACAGGACGAAGTATACTTTACAAATGGTTCATCAAAAGCTTGATTATATCTAGTAAAGAACATCACAACCTAAGTTACATTATGGAGTAATAAGCATTTCTCAGTAAGTGCATCTCCTCAACTATCCATCAACTAGGGTGTGCATTGTGTGTGACTCGACCGCTACGTCGCTGATCTCATACTATGCACGACCGATTCCATTGGTCAGTTTTGTAATTTAGCGTCACACATAAAAAATATTCAATCTGACTATGTGTCAGTTATAAGACCACTTGGGACGACAGTGCCAGTTTGCGTCTGTAATGGGATTGTAATTCTTTTTGGATATTTAATTGGTTTGGCTTAATCTGGTCACCGATGTCAATCAGTAAATTGACCATCGACGGATGAGTGAGTAATACACAAAAACTGGTCGGTACTGGAATCCGAATGACTTCATTTATTTCTCCCACTGAAAGAACAACCAACAGAAATCAATGTCGGTTTTTGTGAAGGACGGTGTATGTGACATATCTTAACAGTGAAGAACTGGAGCGATATTCAAAGGGATAAAACCTTTTTACCATGGGACTATTGTACAAGGCAGCTGACTGTCAGAGGGACAAGCTGTACTCGCCAAACGAAAATAATTATACGGCTTCACTTATTCATGAACAGTAGCTGCATAAACCGTACCATAAGTAATTTGGTAATGAGTTTGTGCTTGCACGGGATTAGAAGAAAATTACTGTTATTTACTTGATAAGGACAGATACATATTACCCGTGAAAAACCATAACAAAGAACGAAGAAAACACTGGATTGAGAGTCACATGTTTATCTTCCTTCATAAAGTCTGTCTCGGTTTGTGCAAAATTGTGGTGATAAAAGCCAAATGGGAAGTTGATTTGTTGACTGAAACTGACTTTGCTTATATGACATTGTTTCATCAGAAAACGTACTTGGCTGAAGAATCTTGGGGGATTGTCTGGATTAATCTATATATATTTCATCAGGTTTCTTATTATAATAGCTGAGTCCAAAACTCTGTCCAAGTCAAACACTTTTAAGAGACGGGTTATCAAACCGTTCAATTTTTTAATGGCAGTAGGTTAACAACGAACGATTTAGTAACCGATAAAGAAATGGCTCGTGTAAATGAAATAAGTTTATACTTGGTATAGGTTAGTGTTAAAGTGAGATATTACCTCCCCATAAAGAATGTGCCTAGAGATTGTATAAACGCGATTCCTGTGATGAACAGCCCATGCTCTCAAAACCCATAGACAATAAATTAGAGTTTTAACCACTCACTACTCACTATTATTAAGTAAGCCAGAATGAACAGATTTTTCAACTTCACGCGTCTGAATATGCAATTAGAAATTGTCCATAATACCTAATGCTAAGTATACCGTCGGTTCAATGCACGTACTCATCATTTTGTAGTGGTATGACGCGTCCTTTGTAAAAAATTTGAATGACAGTTCAAAAGATTCGCTTCACGTTTTTAACAGTCTAGAATGCGATAAAAAGCTTAATCACAAAATGTCTCTTAGCTTTAGTACACGCGATGCACCAATGTGACGCAACATCTGTGTCCCCAAAGTGTAATTGGACGACAGTATGGTTCTGACAGAACGTATTAGTTAATCACCCTCCGAAAATTCAGCAGGTTTTCAACTTTGGTTGCATTTCATATTCAACAGAGTATTACAAAAGTAAATTGGTGAAATTGCCGTAAGTTCCCCTGTTCATTCTACACTAGACAATCTTAATCTCGGTAATTTGAATGCTGATCCTGTGGAGTGTTTTTTCTTTACTCCGTAGAGTTGATGACGTTGTGCAAATTGCATGTTTATATTCATGAAATAGAATTACATTTTCATAGTCTTATGTGAAATGACTGGTTGATCAGTTTCTAAACCGAAAAGACAAAAAATGCTTGTCCCTCCTGCGTGACGAACTGATCAGTAACAGTAAACATCATTCTTATTCCTTGTTGGTCGCCATTGGATTCACTGAATGACTTCAGACACACTACACTAACCGCAGTAACCCCTTATGTAACTTTGTTCCTCTGTTGACCCCAGTTCCGTTACACCATTCGTGGAACCTGTTAGGGATGGCTTAAGCAAGGACTGACAAACTGTGTTCCAATCGACCTGTTAATCTCAACCTATAGGTTTAAATCTTCTAACAAGTCGCATTTGGTGATGATATTGCGTTTCTGAGTGTGCAACTCAAGTATAGACCGATCATTTGTTTGAAACGTGACGGGAACCGGTCAGCGTAACGAATTATAATGAGAGTGCGAAAAACCCAACTGACTGACTTGACTATAATAAAACGTTCTCATTTACTTATCTTTGGTATGTAATTATTTCTCCCCAGATCTCTTCAACAATGCCACAGATTCTTCTTTCAGCATTTAGCCAAAAACAGACAAGCATTTGCACCTCACAAACGAGAATAATTCAGATATTCTCCTGTCAACTATGTCGCTAAAAAATCTGGCGTGAATGGACCACTGCTGTAAAGAAACGCTTGCAGGTTTCTCTTCAATATATACTTTTGCCCGTTATCTGCATCGCATGGCAAATGTGCGAACTTTCGGTCTTTCTTTTGGACTTTATTGATTCGTTGTCTTGTTGGTGGCTTTAGTTAAACTGAGTCACTGCTCCAAGATCGAGTACCCTTTTTGCTACCAGATATATATGGATGTCTAATTAGGTAGTGCGACTGACGACAGAAGTATGAGAGTAGAATCATGGAGATTGGTGTAAGCCATAGGTAGAACAGCATTCCGAGGTCTGTTAGAGTTGAAACTGTGAATCGCTTTTTTTAGCAAGACAGATTAATGTGATGGGTGTGGATCAGCGTGAATGATCGTGATGTATCGGCCTCTATCAGATGCACGTTAATGCTTGACCAGTAAAGGCCGTCCCGTTTCCAATTATTTCCGGTTGTGGGGTGAGATAGAGAATTACGTCTAGGTGCCCATAATAAGGAAATAAACCGACTGACGGTTGAAGGAATAGAGTGTTAGTGCCCCTTAATTGGAATAGTACTTATCAACCCAAAAAGCGTCCGTTGTATGAAAGTCTTCAAAATGAAGATGGTCACTGTACTGTATACCCCACTCTAGGGGCGGCGCTGTTAAGTCGCCGTGCCCGATGGGTACGGCAGACTCATGTTACTTGCTTAAATATAAGTCGTGTAACCAGTATATCGCCAAGGCGTTGAATGTGTCCAGTCACGGCGTTCGGTATGCACTGACCATAGAAGTCAAAGCTGTGTTCTCGTAACTGTTCCTGTGAAATATCTACCTCCAGGCTTCAGGCCAAAATTTCAGGTGGTAGAAGATTTTGATGAAGAATATGACCGTATTTAAGCCAACTGGGCAGATTAATCACACTGAGAAAAGATAAATTCCAAATCTCTCAAATCCACTGTGTCTTTTACCAACACTACGTTTTGGTTATAAACCTAACTCAGCAACTGCCTTCAGTTATGGCTATCACACTTACTGGTGCAAGCAGAACCTAAACGTACCCACTGAATAACACGTTGTCCATTCAAAGGTACAATGAAGACGATGAATGGTTAACCACCCTCTGCTTTCGAAGGAAGTACGATGGTTCTTAAAAAACTTCTGCCCAAAAGCTTCCTTTAATTTACTCCACAAAATCGGGGAATTTCTGTCGTCTCCTGACCATGAACAGCTTAGGAAAATCGAACTTCCAATTAAAAGTGGACTGAAACTCGCTACTTATTAATCCCGAAGTGTGTACGTCGAATATATAGTTTCAAGATTAAATTTTATCTCACTCTAAACAAGTTTGGACTCGCCAGATAAAACGATCCATATGCGCGATTTTTAGAAGTTTCCTGGCATGTAAATAAAAGACATTTTCTATGTGGAAACTACTCGTTGATTGTACAATTTCTGAAAATAGACTTTGAGCTTGGATAAGGAGACCTGCACAGCATGGAGTTGCTAAATTCGACGAGTAACTCTTCTGCTTACAAAACATAAGAACGTTAAATTAGTCCTTATAAAAGAGTCGTTGAACCGCTGATTGGTGAAACATCTAACCTGGTGTTCAACTACAGAAAACAGTCATCTGATTGCAACCGCCAATGAAACTATCTGCGACATAACAGGAAACAAAATCGTCGTATATTATGTATCTATCTTCTTATCTCGTTAAACGTGGAGTTAATTCGACAAACTATACACTAGAGAAGAATCAGCGCTGTTTTGCTTGTGATATCTAACTTTATTATCCAATGTATTCGCAACTAGTTATAAATCACGAAGCTCGAAAGTTCACGGCGATGTATTATAACAAAATATGAATACATTTAGCCTCCTGTTATCATGTGTATAAATACAGCATGTTATCAGCGTATTGTGTTTGCTGGCCAAGTATTATTAGAATCATGTTTTGTAAACGAAAAAAGTAGAACGATCGTTTGTAATCTTATGTCTTATTGGTTCGATTATCGTGTGCAGTATGAAAACGAAGGTCAGGAATTCTACTCAGGTTAAGTCAATTATGATCAGTTATCCATTGAATTGATCAACTCTGTTCAAGTAAGCGATTCATACCATACGTATAAAATGACTAACATTTCAGTTAAAACCATACTTCAATACTTCGTTTTATATACAGTCACAACTACGACGCCATAATGAAGACTCTGAAACTTCGTATTTAGACTTGTCATCTGTTCGAGTACATCTGAGACCTGTATTATTACAAGTGAGTCCTTTTTATATTTAAGAAGAGACTATCAGTAGTTATCGAGCTAGAATAGCACATGCTAATCATTACAAAAATCCTCCGTCTTTTTACTTCACTTCAGTGATAAACGTGCATTTAAGTCACTCTTAACCAATAACAATTTACAAAACTATTCAACAATTTAGATTTTGCAGAACCGTTTCTGTTTTGTGTTCACTCAGTGTAGACGTTCAAGTACAACATCGTATATAGTCAAATGTTCTGCGAGTCTGAGTAATGTACCGGTAAGGGTCTACATCAGTGAGACCACCAAAAGCCATAGTCTGTCTAGAGATGAGGTAGTAGATGCGATTTGACTTCATCAACTTGAAAAACAGTCTTACTTGTTTAGATTAATTGATTTGTGGATTGTAGTTTATAAGTATTTTCTGGAAAGCACAAGTGGTTACTCGTTCGCCTTTACCAGTTCCATCAGGTGAAGCCCATTTTCTCGACAGGTCTTTCAGGCAACGTAAAAATTTCACGCAGAGGATTTACACAAACATTTATAATCTGGTGTAGTAAGAAAATCTTACTGTTTTTCTGTCATTCATCCGTCGAGTGTGATTAGAAGTCAATTTCGGTAACTCCAAAAACGGATAATGTGACACAACAATACCACGTGTATAGGGTAATATAGGACTCACAACATAAGCCTTATTAACGAATCAGTGAAGATAAACTTTGAATCAATAGTTGTGAACAAAGGTAAAGTCAAATATGATTACCTGAATAAGACGAAGCTTGGTGTGTACTTAACCATTCTGTCGAGCCCTCGAATAACTAATGGTTTGAACTTCGGGACATTGGGTTCCCTTAATCCAGTTCATCAACAGGACAAAAAGACGAGGTTAGGAGATGTTAACTACTCGTTTATTCTCGTCGGTTGCATAAATGAAACCACTGACCATACATAAGAAGGGGCATGACAGTAAGAACAGCAATTAAACGTGCAGCACATCGACAAATGAGGGTCAGTCCCATAGCAACCATACTGAATATGTCAGCACCTTTTACGTGCAGAAACGTGGTCAAATCTGCTTGGTTAGCACGTCTTTCGTGAATGTAAAAAGTTTCGAGTTTCGGTTACGTTATAATACAAAGAACGATGTTTATGGGTCAGTTAAATTACCTGGATTCAGGGTATGTCTAACAATCAAAGACGCCGGGTTTCGGCTTGGCTGCTACGCTGCTGATGTTTGTTAAGGCAACGCGTTCAATAGCTACTTAGGGATATGTTGTTCTATCTGCTATCTTAACCTCGGGTCCATTCTACCAATATACTTATCACTGCAACTGCAGGTGAATAAATAAATCAGATGAGAGGCAGAATCGTCCGTTAGATCATGATCAAGACCATGGAAAACAATAGTGCGGGTGGAAAACAACACTGGCGACTCAGCAGCTACGGAGGTATGATGTGAAGCTGACAACAACCTTCTTCTGACGTGGGTTGCTATGTGATCTCTTCTAAGAGCGAAATTCAGCAAAATTTGTTTCCTGAAGGTAGACTCGAATTGAATTTTGGTCACCTGTAGCTTAGAATTAATTTCTATAAATTTTTCCAGATAAAATTTGAACGATGAAACATCCTTCAGAAATTCTTCTTTCTTATTAATGCTGTCTGGCTCTATGAAACATGGCTGGAATTAAGACACGCTTGTATGATATCGGAACAAGGAAGGGAAGTCGAGGATACTGACCACTCCATGTTGCCTTTCGAAAGACTGCATGTTTTATCGTACTGTTTTCATGTTGACTGATAAAATGTCTGAAACCGGGGGGCTTCCTTCACATTAATGTTGAAGTGAGGTGGGGTGAGCTCAAGAATGTAGATTTGTTCGAAATGAATCTCAATATTCAAAACTAAAATATATATACGTCGTTTTTAGAGAGTGCTTCCATTGGCCGAGTTGGAAATTTGTTCCCCAACCATACCCAAGAATATATATCCGTCAAAGTGCACCCCAATAGGCTGCCCACTGCCACACCATCAGTTCTCTTGAAAGCAGTACCGTCAAAATGTAAACGACTATTCTCGGTATATACAAGAGTCAAATTCCGAAGGTAATCAATCGGAACACGGTGGTAGATTTGGACGGGAAAATAGCGCATAGAAAATCGACAGTCTCGAAGAGTTACGTTCTTAATAAACGAATCGACATCAAAAGAATACACTAACGCAACCCACAAACATGTTCTCATTAATCCTGGCCAAATCAAATCTCCCACACACTTAGGACCGAAACATTTGGTGACTGGGTTGGCAGTGTGCACAAGCCATCTAATCAGCTTGTGGTTTCCCCGGTTGTTCACGAATAGAATCGGCCTCAACGGGACACCGTTTTCATATAATTTCACCGAGCCTCTCACTTGTGGCATGCACATCCTCAGTGGTTTCATTTATCTACACTGAGTTGCACATATGTATTCATGTAACAGAACTTGGAGCTTTTCTCAACTCTTGTTTTCTGTCAAAACTTTGTTATCGGGCGTGTGATCCAGCTTGAATTTTCGTTCACTAGCAAGTAAGGTTTTCAATCTCGAAACGTGATCTGCTCTATTCTTGATAACCGTGGCAGAATCCTCGTGAGGTTTGAGAAACACAAGATCCTACAGCCTCTTTGACTGCTTAGCTGATTCATAATTTTCGGGTGTTAAAAACGGTGCTGATGCATGAGGGAGGTTACAAACCAGTGTGAGATATCGATCAATTTGATGCAAAACCAACCAGCATTTTTTCGATGTTGTGGAACAAAACTCTTTCAGTTGATCAAGTTAAGCTTTTATCTGGAACTTAGTTTGCAGCCGGAGAGATTACTTTACAGGAATATTTTATACGACAGACCAGAATAAACGAAATATTAGCATCTCACAACATCTGCCTATTTGCCATGTTGATGAGTGATTTGAATATTTTTATAAATTGGCCTAAGGGGAAATGGAACAGCTCATGATAACCGAGCATCCAGTTTGCCAAGGACAAATCGGAAATCGCTATCTCAACATCCTAGCTACAATCTGTTCTGTTGACTCTGGATGCTGTTGAAAATTTGTCTGATTATTACTTACCCCGTTCATTCTACTGTACTACGTACTAAACTTGAAAAATATCAAAATATTCCAGTGTCAATAATCCACCTATAGTAAATTTTTCGATTTCTGGCATGTGAGACCGGTAAGTACAGCGATATTTTGGCTGGTATAAACCGAGTTAAAGGTCATTCAAAATAAACTGCAGCCCCGGCGTTCTCAAAGATATTTTGGTCAGCACCTTTCGAAAAAACACTAAACTCGGGTTTATTTCTTGTTAGAGGTTGTCAGTCGTTCGTATCCTTGCCACAGCCGGGATTAGAACAACGATCACGTTTCATGAGACAACCGTGTTGACCAGTTCACTAGTTACCTCACATTATGTATAAAAAATGAACCATCAAATGCAAATGCGCAGTCACAGTCACTTGTGACTAATGATCAGAGTATCCGATCTTCTCGAATGGAGGCAAGTTAACTGCGTTATTAGCTCCGGACAATGAATTCACGACTGATATTTCACTCTAATTTGAAATCACAGAAATCGTCAAGATTGTCGTAAGGCATTTTGTTCACTGGTGGTTACCGGGGATTTCGGTTAACCTAAAGTGAAGACCACGCACGAATGGTCACAGCCATCGCGTCGTGAACATTGTAGATCGCGCATCTCAGCCAAACACACCTGGTAATCAAATTCCGTCTAACTAAATCGTTTTGACAGTTTTTTCTCTCCAAAGTCCACAGAGACAATGCAACAGAAAAATGTTTCGTACGTAACAGAACAAAGTACAAAGCTGAGACAAATGTATAGCCAAAATCAGTGCCTTGTTTGTTTCCTAGATTTAAACTGACAAATTACACGGAATTGTGTATGTTTTTTGGTTAATAATTTGAGCGTGTAAAACTGTTCGCGAATCTGGAATGAATCTGCGTAACTAAACGGTACGCTAAAAGGGTCAATTTGCGATTGAGACTTAACTATGCTTGGTGTAAAAACATTTATGTTCAAGGTAGTTTATCTAATTTATGTGATCTACATTCATGGTCAGAACGAATTTTTCTTAATCACTGTAACGTTTGTGATGACTGTGATTTACTTCGTTTGTCTAGCTAAAATCAACCTTCTAGGAGGTGACGTTATTTTGGTCGTATGTATACATTCAACTTGTTGAACACTGAAGCCTATCTTTACTCAGAGAACCCTTTGTGTTTCTGAAATACTTGAATCTAAAACTGCTGTGACCTAAACAATACTGTGTATGTGTGGTTGGAAAACAGAAAATTTTATTTGAACAACTGTCTTCAACTGTACATCAAAATATTGGTCTAAGGCTGATATAGACTTGACTAAACGTTGGAAGGGAAATACAGGCTTGAAAGAAAAATATATGGTATAACCGGTCGTTAACATGCAATGAAACCATAAGTTAAAACCAAGCCCCCATTAACCTGTTAGACTCTGTTCACAATATTTATCCAAGACATAAGTTTTGGTATTACATCAACAAGAAAAAGAATAACACGAATAGTTAGAAGACTGTTCACCTGGTTCTTCAAATTAATCATATATTTGAATGTGAAAAAGAAAACTGGGTTGGATTGTTTGCGATTCTATGACTGTCAGCAAAACGTGGATGAGGTCGTTGAAATTTGTTAGTCTTTAACTCAGTAAGGTGCTTTCGCATCAGTAGACAAGTTTCACGTAATAATGCCGCCTTCTGTGATCGTAATGTCTTAAGTTTACACGTGGATTTGACCATTAGTAGCGGTATTTCTTGTTCGCTTGTGTAGTAGCAAAGTATTTGAGAGTTAGACCACAAAAACTGTGGTTATTGTTAGGGTATTCATTTTTTCCATCCAAAACCGCTTTTTTTCTTAAGAAAAAGATTTTGTCCAATCAGAATGAGCGGAAATGTCTCGAGCAGACGTGAGATAAACTTCGCTATTTTTTACCTATTCGACCTTTATTCCCCTATGTTCATTGGTGGCTTAGTGACCTTAACTACTATTTTCGGTAACTGTCCTTCGGTTTTCTGATTCGAGGATGTTTGTAAGTCGGTGTGCACCATATCGACACCCTGTAATTTCCTCCTAGGTGAACACAGTTTTTGAGAGGAACAAAGTTGCTTTCTGCATCCGTCTTTTGGTTTGATTTGGGTGCAATTAACTTGGACGATCGCATTGTTCTCGAGACCAAGATTTTCCTTTTTATTCATTACGAGGAGGAGAATCCGATTTCTATCAAGCGCTTTACTATACCCTGGACGAGCCAGTTAATTTTTTCGGAAGTGTACAACAGTTTGGTTAGTTCTTTTAAAGTCAGTTTCGGAACGATTTTGCAATGACTCTAAATGACTTTATTAACTTTGGTTGTTAAATGGTTGAACATATATATGAAGCCAGGCTATACTGATCAACACTTTTGAAATGAGAGCTATTTATAAAATTCCTGTAAAAGGACATTCTGTGTAACAATTTGTAGGAACTTTCTTGGGAACAACGACGTGGTATCTGTGAGTCAGTATGGTGAGTTACTTCTGGTGGTTGGAGACGAAAAGCAATCAAATCGTAAAACCATCAGTCATCAGTTAGTCTCATTTGCACGGAACATTTATCGCAATAATTCGTGCAGACACGAGTGACAAAAAGCGTAATTATCTCATGAGCTAAACAGTTTGTGGGGCAAAAATATAAACAAAAGAAACCTGAAAGTAGATCACGTGAGTAGTACATCATCACCTTTGTATCGTTCTGGACGGTCCCATTGAAACAGCAGTTACATGGGAGATGAATCGGAAGCTCATATCTTCAACTTTCGTACCAACCCGTCCGGATTTAATATTTCGGAGAAAGTTTTAACTATTCCTATTTGGAACGTGGGCTAACGGCCTAGATTATGAATGCCTGCCCACTTATAATAAATTATCATTACCGGTGAGTAGTAAGGGACCTTATTTTTTCATATAGACTGAACACCACTCACAACTGACCGAAGTTGTCTCATTCCCATCAACTTTTCAGTCAGCTTCTTTCTAAAAGAGGCACTAGACTCGCGTTTCCCTCTTGTTAGTTGGTGAAAGTGAGCGTTTTTCAAAATCATTACGAATTATTTACTTATCAAGAAAATAACAGTACAACAACAACCCGAAAACTAACATTTCATGTGCAGACGCTTGTGTAAACATTGATTAAAGCAACTGAGGAATTTCTGAGAAAGAACCACAGTGACTAAATACAGTATGTATGAGTTAATATAAGTCAGAACGTACTTTTCACAAATAATATGTTACAAAACGTAATGTTTAAAAGAAAGGAGCCGAAGTATGTAGGGTAAAAAAATATCAATGACTATTAAGTGGTCTAATAACAACACACCAAATAGAATGGTTGCTTCCATTTGGAGATAAACCTGAAGTTTTTAATGACGGGTGGAAATTGGGTGATGCCGAAAGTATTTGTTCCTACTGTGATCCCAGTTTTAAAGTTATCAATCAAGACACCACAGATGAGTGCTCTAGGAAACATTAGTTTACTTGGATAATTTTATAGGTTCGTCAAATCCTAGGTTAGGCAGCTACTACCAATGGAAGATGAAAATCGTGTTGATTTGACTGATTCCGCCACAAATAAACTTGTACGAAGCACCGACAACCCGGATGTTAACTGACTTCCTAAACATGGCTACTAAACTATATTATGTCTTCGTTAACTACCATGCTGTTGAAGATCGTGTCCGCAGCACTAGAACTGCACAAATATAGTTTTCTGGTTTGTGTATTGAAATGAAAAAAGGAAATTAAGATTTGGAACTGAGGTTGTATTATTGTAGCCAAAGGACGTCCAACAAAACACAATCTTTCCTGTCTAACTCTTTGGCAGCCGTGTTACAAACAAGCTAGCGTTCATCAATCAGAATTCCGGTCCACAATACACCCATGGGTTTTGCTCACACGTCGTGTGCACTTCTGCCCGGCTTATGTGTGACCAACGCCTTCTGTCGGAGGGTTTTCCGCCTGTCATTCTTCGTCCGTATGTCCGATTTCGTTGAGCGATGGCTTGTCCGATTGCGCGTGTTGTCCGCAGTCTATCCGCTTTAGTCTTTGACCGTATTTCAATACCACGTCGAGATATTCCTCCGAATGTTGGAATAATCGCACCCCCGATCTGGTCCTCCATCTCAATTTGCCTGTCATGTCTCGCCCGTTGGTTCAAACCAGTTGAACGACGGCACACCCGGTCGTCCACGCGGTCCCCGATCCGCTCAATGTAGGCTTTTGGACGTAACTCCCCCCGCTTTGAGGTATTCCGCCGAGAGTTTGAATACTCGCACCGCCAACTTGATAATCCACCACATTATGATTGAACACAGTTATTCTATCAGCCACTATCCCTACTGTCATGGGGTGAGACAGTAATTATTCCCATGTTTAGTTTATGGACGTGTTGCAAGAGAGAAAAGCATCAGGTCTGCCACAAAATGTCCTACTTCCACTTTACCACACTTTTATCGCGACTTGTTGCATACCTGTCTTTTCCGTCGGGTTTGCCACCTAACCATTTGGGGTCTTGGTGTATCTTAGCAACAGGTCTTTACTCCTCCTCAGTATAAGTAACCTTGTTATGTTTGCTCTGCTGTTGACTTGCCCTCGTTGTATGCAAATAAGATTGGATTGTTTTCCTAATTGTGATCGTGCAGCCAATCAAAATTCACGCACAAACTGTCGAATGCCGAACTGTGGCCGATCAATGTCAACCAGTCAAAACAGTGATCAGCTACTACGTCGAGTTTGTTTATAATGTTTAAAGGAAATTGGGACCTAGACAAATGAATCGTTTAAATCACGGTTGCTGAAAGCAACAGCGAACGGGCAAAAACACGATTTGACTTTCGTTCAACAACATCCGCAAAAAGTAAACTGTTTCTTCATTATAAAGAGTGTAGAACAAGCACAGTTGCACTTAGTTCAACCCACTAGAGGACCAATTTTCCAAAAAAGGTTATCATAGTTCTTCACACTGTTGTCTCCCATGTTGTGCGCGAGCTCACTTGAAGTTGCAGTGACGTTTACACAGGCAGAACAGATCGACAACTATCGCAGTGAATCGCCATACACATGCGAAAACGGTTGAAGCAACCGATGACGCACAATCTCCAATTTGATAAACTGACCGCTCAAAATTCAACGTCATCGACTACAAAACAGGCTTTTACAAAAGGTCACCAGGTTGGCCCAGTAAACTCATCCAATGTACTGTTGTGTTTTCGAATTCCGAAGTGCTGCTTACCTGAACCTATAGGCCGACGTTTTGTGTCCAGTGTGACTGATACAACCGGTCGAGTTGTCCTGATCCTGATTGTAGACTATACGGAGTGCTTGTAGCACTGTTTGTCCTTGTTTGTATAATAATACAGCTAACATGTTCTACGTCTATGACTGATGAAAACAAATGAAGTATTAACATATCACAACATGTCTTCTTTCTGCTCTCATGAAGTGGTTAAGTAGAAATCAACAAAAGGTGCATTTCGTCCATAGTAAATCAAGGTCGCTTTGTGCTAATCGGACATTCTTCGTTCCGACGCTTCGACGTATTTACTAAGTACACAACACTTATGTTAGGGCTTCTATGATAAGTTCACCCTCCTTGTTCTGCCAACGGACTTTAATACAGGGAAAAGGTATAACTAAGTGATGTAAGACAAACAAAACCCGAATGTGTGTGGCATTGTATGTACGTTGACTTAGATGTGGGATCATCTCATCTGTCTGAGTGCTTGAGTCCCACTGATACACAAGCATTCTATTCAGCACTCAGTGACTTCGCTCTACTGGCCCTGAGGTAGTCAGTTGTATAATATGTTGATGTTCCGTTTCTTATTACATCAAGTAAGCTCAGCTAATTCTGGCAGAAGTGTTTTGTTTCTGAACAAATTTTTGATTTGAACCAACCCAACTGTCAGTAGTGACTACTGTTTTGTGTACTTAATTGGTACAAACGTGACCACAATCCCGAGTAAACGAGAGATAACGGGACAGTGCATAAGGTCGGGTGTAAGGCTGGTCCTGTTGTAACGAGATTGTGTAATGATTGTACAAGATGACTCATCGAAACTTGTTTGTAATCCGACATTAAATGACGTGGTGATGTCTAACGCCAAAAACAACTCTACAGTAGGCTTAATAATATGTATCATGCATGGGGATCATTAACATGTAACCAACACTGGAATGATTATCATTCTTATAATTCACGTATAGTTCAAACTGACCGCAGCTGGACTGTGATCTTCAAGTTCCGCCAAATTTAAACCGTGAATGGTAATTGCAAAATGTGATAAAAATGTATCATAATAATAGCCGCTGTACCGGAATGTACGTTAGAAATGCACATGCCGCAGAGAGGTTAATGAGAGATCCACTCATATCCTATGTTTTTAATAGGAAGTGCATCGTTTTTACAAAAAATGGTCACCATAACCATGTGATCCTTGTGAAGAGTTCACTGTAAGGGAAAGCATCCTGCCAACTGGCGTGTGTGTGCTTATATAAGCTGGCGTAGGGATGAGCAGTAAAAATTCACTCATCATGGGTAGAGAAAGCGTAGTGCTTAAAATTAATGCGAATTCCATTGGAAGTCCAAGAAAGAAAATCAGCACAGGAAACAGGTGAACACTTCAACACATTAGCTGATTAATGACAAATTCTGAGGTACATCGGTCTTTTTACTGACAGTGTGGATGTGCACAATCTACAAAATTCTACAGACACCTCAAAACGGAAATCAACAAAGACTTATGCGGATCCTTAATACTCAGAAGTAGAAAAACTGAAGTGCAACCTCCCTATAGATCATCGAAACTGTTTGTAAACCTTACAGACATACAAACGTGTTACATGCAGCGCACTTATGCGGGGTCAGTCAGGCCAAGACGCAAAACAAACCCGGTACATTGTGTGCTTCCGTTCTGTATGCGTAGAAGGAGTAACCATTGCTGGATAAAAGATTGAAAATGGCCAAAGACTGGGGCTAACAGAATCAGTGGTCAGGAGATAAAATGTTTACCAAGAGATAAATTAAGATAGGTACCATCTGTGGAAGGATTTTTACATGCTTGGCCAATAACCCCTCGTAATTCACTAACAGGCTAGACAATTTTGTGATTGACAAGCATTCAACACTCCTCCTTGCACTACCTGTTCAGATGAATTTTCATGCAATATGATTGAAAGAGGTAGTATTGATTGCGAAAGCTGAATCGGACTAAAAAATATGCGTATTATTATGTTGTTCAACCACATCGTTTTTCCAGAATAAAATACTGTGGTTGAACAAACTAACAGCATTATTCTATTCTTAGTCCAGTTTAGCCTTCTCAACTAATGTCTATTAAGGTCCTGTCCATTCAGACACGGTGTATTTTAGCACGGCGTGAAGACTATGATTCGAAAAATTAGTACAAAACTGGTCTAGTATAAAAAAGCTATATTTTTGACGCTGGCAGATTTGAACGTCTGCCACATAGGCGCGAATTGTCACACTGAGTACGCATTCCTGTCATCGGTGCAGCGATCTGAGAGGATTCTGTACCAGTATGCGATTGCGCATCACTTAGAAAAACACACAACAAGAAAACAGTGTTATATTCCAGACTGCTAACATTAGAGACTGCTTATGATTGTCTGTATCGCTGCAGCCTCACTGAAACTTGTGCGTACATCAAAAGTGCTATACTAACTAGCCCATGAAGCCAAATCGGAGATTCGGGGATTTCATATTTGGACTCCGTTACACGACCATTTCATTGTTTCGTTCGGAAGCCACCGAATGACCCGAGGATGGGGTGTTCCGACATGATTCCTCAAATAGTTAAGGCTGATATTTACTAACACCACTGTTAGGCAATAAACTTTTATTACCAATGAGAACTTCTGTAGATATAGATAATTTTGCAAAAATCATACTACGAATAAATCGGGGCTTCTGTTGTATTCAAAAACCCGGACTCCCTGCGGGACTTTGTAGTTCAACTAAAGGAGCGTTTACCGAGTTTGACGTGCCATTTCTGGCGGCAGATTAAACTCAGCTGAATCCCAGGTACTTCGCAGTTATATTAGCAAATCTGCCTGACCAATTTTTAATGGTGTTCGCATCATTAGTACATAAGAAACCGAGGTAGACTTATACTTTTATTCGTACAGAATGGCTATCGAGTACACTTAATTCACTATGCTATGCAGATGGTCTATCTCAAACCCAATTTACTCTCTGTGAATAGGTATTATTATTATTATTATTATTATTATTATTATTATTATTATTATTATTAGTCCTCCTTTCAACGGAAACTACGTACTTTGCAACTCAACTATGCGTGAACTACTGCTCGACCTCCGATGTCATATCATAAGTCAAAGTGATTTTCAAAAATCTGTAATCTGGTTTTGTTTGCACTTGTTTGGTTGCGCGTGAAAGCGTTATGCACTAGGCATGATTTATCTCACTTCTAATTCATACAAAGAAACGCTATGGTCATCATTTCATAAATTATTACTAATAAGTTTATGTTCAGTCGATAGAAACTACCATAAGTTTTTTTGCATATAAACTGAAACGACATTCTCCCGTTTAATGAGTTTACCAAGTATTGTACACTCAGTGCATACAAATTTCGTTTAACTTGCCTGGCATAAATGAAGTTTGTTCAAATTTGGTTCAGTATGTCCAGTTTGTGTGATGTCTAATGAAAGCATTTTTGAGCTCATGTAAATGCCACTTTATGTCCAAGTAAATCAACATCGCATGCGGCTATCAGAACTCAAATGAATAATCAATTAGTTATTGAATAAAGAATATGACTTGGGTGACCAATCCCAGATCGAAATGAAAGGTCGTGTGTGGGTATAAAGTGCGTTGATCGCACCACTATCGTATAAACTTCCCTTCAGTAAATCGATAGCCATTGCCTAGGTGTATTATACAGTCAATAATCTATGGTTTACACGAGCACCTGTGTGAAACTCTAACCCAACCAGGTTTCCGTCGAAGTTTCGCACAACCGAGACACCGTAAAAAAATTGAACACAGTGGGTTGATCATGAAGCCATTCAGAGAGATTACGCCAAGAAAAAAGTCTACGCTAACGGATTTGAGTGTACATAGATCAAGTGGTTAATATTTAATAACAGGCATGAATAAATCTAAAATAATCGGATGACCTTTATTCTGTGAATCTGGTCAGAGCTGACACAGCCAATTCATCTTACGAATACGTCTCATTCAGGGCCACATTGAACTGAGCTAGAATCGAGGTTTGTGATTAGTTCTCAAACGTGTCCACTCTAATGTTTATCTTCATCATAACTGATGATCTGATGGGTAAACCTGTACAAAGTTAATATGACTATTATCAGTTTGAATCATATATCAAATATCTTGACGTGCTGAGCAACAGCTACAGTGTAAACCACTGTAGGGTGTCCACTTAGAGCAAGCATTGTGTACAGTGCAAACCCGTAACTTGCTGAGTGAAACTCGGCACTCAAGAGTGACAGGAAATTGAAGGATAAGAGACCAATGCTTAATACCTTTTTATTTAAAACTCGTAGACATTCTCTTAAACTTAGTTTGGAAGTTTTAGGTGATGTTTTGAGCTTATCTGCTTTCCGTAGATAGAAAGTGTCTTCTTGGAATCCTCAAGGTACTATAACACAAAAACATAAATAAATTCGCAAATGAAGCTGAAGGAAAAGTCTACAAAACGCAAGCACTTTTGTAGACGGTGGTCATATACACAACCTCAACATAGTTGCAATACACACCTGTATCGTGAATGGTATACTGCTGTCCAAAGAATACCACTCCTAACAGACGGTTGTTACATGTACTGTTCACTTTCTTAGTTGCAGATAGACCCTTCCGTCATAATGTTCTGTCCGCACTTGTCCAGATTACTGCATTTATCTTGAACTAGTGGGGTCATGTTTCACCACTGTTCAGTAAGACTGTTTGGTGTATGATGAATCAGGCGTAACTTTGGAAATGGTTCTAGTAGACTACTGTAGACACCTCAAGCTCAGCAGCAAAAGGGGATAAGAGGTACGCTTCGGAAATTCGGGTCAAGCTAATGAAGCATAGAATGTTTGATGCAACCATGATCAAAAGCGTGGTGATGGAGGTCACTCCATCTTCATGTAAACGAGGTCGGTAGCAAAATAAAACGCACGACTATATCACTGACCAGTATTCATTCAACATGGTTTTCATATCAATTCCTAACATGCTGGCAGGGTACGTTAGCCTGTTTCAAGTAATCAAACTAATCGGAGACAAAAAGACCCCTCTGTATTACGTTGCACATTTTGAAGTGTACTGCTTTTTATTTGTGCTCACTTTCAAGATTCGTATATTCGTTGCCGTTCAACTGTAGACTTGTGGATGTTTGTCAAGGTCAAGTCTGGTATGATATAGATTCAAGGTGGTTGCCATATTCGTGTCTCATAAATACCTACCGTCTCCTAAATCCAATGAAAACCTGTTGCAAGCGAAGTACAAAACTTATACTACCCTAAACCGTATTAGCAGACAACTTCAACTGAATGAGTTCATGTAGGTTTTAAGTGTTTAGTCATCAGCATTGTATAGTTGTCAACAAAAACCAAACTGCGATCGATCTCAACTGGAGATTTACTGCTTACAGATACAGCACTTTACGAAGGCCTAACAGATACATCCGTAAACGCAGACCCCGGGGTGGTTTTGAATAAGAAGGGAGCAGGTGATTGTTGATGAACACAGGATGAAAGCGGTAAACATACTGGCCTACCTTGAGCCTAAATTCTTCTCGTTCGAGATCCAGCTCACTCACTGCATCTTCAAAATAGTGTCACTAGATACTAGATCCTGGTGAAGCCTAATGGAGCTAAGTAAGACAAGGATGAAAGTGAACCCAACTTGTGTGTTCCGCATAGGTCTACATGACAACCAGACCAGAATAGTGTGCATGCGTCAGAAATGCCGCCTAACACCTTCATTTTCGGATGGGTTTTTAGGATCGAATGACACGATTCGATAGTCCTACACCAAGTGGGGTTAACGAACACGTTAATTTTGCTTTGTGAAACTAGGTTGCAACAGCTGGGTCTTATGAGCCGAATGAAAGACGGTGAGTTGACTCTAAACGCTAAAGAGAAATAGTCTCGCACGACGAAAATATCAGTAAACGTGGTGCGAAGACTGATGGCGTCTGTAGTACATCGTGGGAGGCTGTGGCAGCAGATCGGGACAAGTTTTCTCAAGGATACTCGCGAAAGAAACTGATTGCGGCATCAGAAAGGACGGTATAGGTTTTGTACAAGAGACAACCGACGCTGTATTAACTTGCAGCAACTGTGCTCAAATATACTTTTACAGAACCAATAGCATTAATGTCATAACACTACATTCGAGATAGACAGACGCTATCTGTTCAGTCATCAGGTATGCTGATGGTTCTGGTGAATTTTAAGGAATTTCGTGTTTCCTGTTACTCTTTATGAACACAAACGATTGCATGCGTCATTATTTGAGTAATTTGCCAAATGCAACACATGGTTACAAGGGACCACGAAATAGTATACAAGAAATGAAGGTCTTATACAGATACAAGTAAACCGGAATTGCTGTACTGATGACCGTGTCAAAGTTGCTCCCTTCGTTTTCGGGTTATGATGAAACTTTGCACAATCTTGCTGGATTATGTTGAGGAACTGTTGTTAACAAATATGTATCCGTGTAACACGATTAGCCCACATCTTACAAGAATTAATCAGATTACCTAACTATATAGTATGGTTCAAAACTTGTCATATACAGAGCAGAAACGTCAACTGAGCAGCCCACTTGTAACCTTGAATATTATAGTTCAGTTAACCAAAACTAACATTTGTAGCTAGTTTGTGAGCCTGCCTTCAGTGGTTTGAAACATTGGTAGTTCAAGGTAATGCAGCCGAGATGTAGTGGTTCACCGAGTTTACAACTTAGCTAGCTTCCTTTTCATGTTTGTTCAGACGTTTTATGTTATCGGGATTGTTGCCTAGTAGGTTGCATTTTATGTAAGTTGGAAAATGTCTTATACATGCAAGGTGTGAGTTTGTCATCATCATTATGTTCATCCTTGACCAGCAGCTGTTAGCAATATTATTCAGACTGCCACTGGTACTGATACTAATCTATGATATGGCGAAATAACAAGAGTAAATTGATTGTGATGAGACTGAGAGTGAGTCGAATAAAAAATATTGAGCCCATTGGACAGATTTAGCAATCGTTCAACTATCCGGGTTTCAATATCTATGAACCTGAAATGTCTGGGATGGAAATATGTAAACACTTCACCATGTATGCCGTCTGATGTAAACGTTTCGCCAAACGGTGATTGATAAAAGTTTCCATTAAGTTGTTACTGTTGATCGTTATCGACTTTGCATGTTGTTTGTGAGCAATGTTTAATTTTACCTTAAACCCACTCTAACTATTCTCATCATCACGACATCTTATCCGGGAAGCCAAACTTTTAGAGTCTAGTACTAATTGTGATATTCATATGATTATGTGACTGTGCCATCTGAAACAAACGAATGACGAAATTAGGTCTTAGATGGACAACAAAAGTTGTGCATGGCTTATAAGCTTATTGGTCTGCAATTTAACACGAACTGCAGATTTTCCACTGCACGTGGTCAAGGTCAGCAGGATTACCCTCAAAGTTTGTTTACTGGTGCGACGACCTTGAAATGGTCAGGCTGGCTGAACCTTGACGACCACGCCTTACGTTCAGCACGCGCACAAGATGCACCTTTTGCCACATGACAGCTATTACTCATCTTTTTCAGTTGCACACCGGAGTAAGACAGTGGCAAACTGGAAAGCTGGTAGTTATTCTTGTACATTTCTCCGTTTATCTGGCTTAACCAATACACTTGATATGGCTACTGTTCAGGGACAGAATAAGGCTTTCACATGTCAGGAGATGTTAGGATGAATGTTTAATTCTCACATGCGAGACAATATTAGAATGTCTTTCGAATATGCAGCTGCGTTGCTTTAGTCGGTGATGTGGACTTAAATATATTCTAAGAATAGGAAATGGTTAGTTTCCTTACTTATGTTACCCTCTTTTCTCATGGACCAAAGCCACTCATCCACTTTTGTCAGATCTGAGAGATCAGGTTGCATTTGTCGCAGCCCCAGAATAGCCTGACAGAGGTTAACCGATTCCGGCTTTCGAGAATAAGACGTGTGGTATCACTGTAAACTATACAACGTGATTTTTTGCATCTCCAGTCAGCATCGTCAATTAATCTATAATATGGGTGTCTGGACTTTTCCACAAGTCTTCACTGTCACATTCTGTGTCAAAAAAACCAGGGCAACAAGGATCTGAGTGGCACCAAACAATCTCAGTTTACTGAAATAACGATACACTTCTTGTTGAAAAACGACAATGTTTACTTCAGTCAGGACAACAGAAGTCTGAGTGGTACTGGACGATCCCATTTTATTAAAAGGACACTGTTCTGAAAAAACAACGTTTATACGAACGCCTGCTATTAAGCGACAAACGCTTTGATTGGCTTGCACTTCATTACGTTCCGCGACCTTGATTTAAGCAGCTCGAGTGCCTAAATCTGTCGTGCACTCAAATTATTTGCTTTAATTATCGCCCCATTACAACCGAATTCAATGTGACTGTTAATGGCTGTCCTGATTGGTTAATGATGATCCACTCCAGTTTCACTCATTGTCGTTTGTGCATGACCTCTGACTGGCTGGACGTTTTCCGACCAAGACACTTCTCCAGCTCAAACTCCCCGCAGTGACCTTGTTTCCCCGACGTCCGTGATGCTGATGAGACTCTACTAAAGTGAACTCATTATCCACCTTTTTGTTAACAATAACTGTTACCAACTTTTGCACAGTCAAGCAGTGTTCAAGGGCTTCGTTGGAGTCATGTGGACACCGGGTTAATCCTCGTGTACGGCTTGGATACACAAATCTAAAGTCTATAAACTGAACTAAAGACAGCTGTTCTACAGCTGGATAAACACTGTTAGCAGTTACGCCAATGTATGCTGCTATTTTATTTTGGGGAAATGAAACATGAAGTTCTACGCAGGATATGCCGATAAGCATAATTCAGGGATGATTGGTTTAATATAAACAAACGACATGAAAGCGCAAACGTTAATAAGCAATAAAACTCAGTCGAACTGTTTATCTTTGGATAGCTGACGTAACCTAATAACTCAAGGGAGATGATAGGTAATCGGAAATCAAACAGTGTGGATGATTAGTAAATGGCGGCGTCCCCAGAACAGATTCTTAACTAAAACGCACCGGGGTGGTTGATATGTTTGAGTGCCAAATCGACTCTCTTCGAACCGAACAAGTATCCATGCAAACGACTAAATATTACAAGAGATCTTTCAAACCTCAAAGATATTCGGTGGTTTTTGGTAGTACACAGCTTTCGTGAAAGAAACCACACCACTTCTATCTACACCGAGACATAGCTTATTCTTTGAATAAACTCGCATGTAATTGCCTGATGTGAGGTCAGTGGCGTAGTGGTAAACAGGGTTGCCTCATGAATGGGTCGCCGGAGTCCTAGTTCCGGCAGTGACAAGGAAATTCACTATTGAGGAGCTCTAATGAGAGCGAAACTCGAGTCTAGTGCTTCTGCAGCTCGAAAGTGGCCGAGTGGAAAGTCCACGTGAATGTGCCAGCTGCGATCAACTGTGGGTGATTTTCAATCTACCTGAAAACCATTATCCTCTAATACGCATCAGTGACCTCAAATTGATTAAATTTCCATGTATTGTTGTACAGGCAATAAAAATGCAGTAAAACGGAGGAATTCACCTGGTCCAGAAGTTTTGGTTTTTCTCTGAGTTGGTTCAATTCAGCTTGCGCTTTGTTTGCTTTGACACGTGACGTACTTAAACAGCTTGTTTAACTCAGGTGTTCGTCATAGCAAAACCTGATGGTACTCTGGCAGGATGTCATCCGGACTACTCTTTGCGTTGATACGCCAGTTTTCTCGAGTTACCGACATTGATTGACTGTAGCCGTCTGCGAATCACTGATAAACCTCCTACCGATGAATTCAAACAATCCAACCCTTATATAACCCCTATTTTCTATAGTATCGTTCAGTTTTTGTTCTTGATAACACTTCTTTTGTTCTTGCGGAAGTTTTTGTATCCGATACTACCAGATTTCTTGGTTACACGTGATTTACCCTTTTCAATTTTTCTCCGGTCTCCACCTCATACGACTGATAGTCGCAGTTCATCAACATCACATCTCCTGTTCACCACCAATAGCTATCTGGAGCACACTATACCCATACCTTGTTGCCCACCTATAATGCCGGTAGGTCGCTAATTCCTCCATTATTGTATAAGTTTGATTTATCATTCGTCGTCTCAACACATTGTGCAATTTGGTTTTGTTCGTTGCTTTGAGTTTCAGAAATTCTCTTATCATCAACAACTGCGTACGTGTTCTTCTTCCCACCATCCTCTGGACTGAACTGTGGAAAATAACTTCACTAGGAGTATTCTGTTTCTCGAGTAGCACTAAATAGTGATCATTTGTGGATATATGTGCAAGTTACAATAGTCGCTTTGACGTAACTGTCGAAAAATCCCCATAAATTCATACGTAACAGTGCGATACACAATTGATTTTGATAATTTGTTTCGAGCCAATACAGTTGCACAGGTCTCACCAAGACGTGTCACGACACAAACCGCAAAACCCAATAAGTGATTGTTAGCGAGTGACTACTGGACTCCACATAATCAGTTAGATCTGGCTCGGACTTGGACTGGATGTTAAGCCATACGGTCAGAGTGAAATACTTCTATGTGGTTAGAGTGGACATAATGGAATTGTGTCCATGGAAGTAGCAGGGACTCGACAAATTTCTTCTGAGCGCATAATCTGGGATTACGTAATCCAACTGGAATCGATTCGGCAGTCGCCAGAACGCGTTGATGGACAGTCTTCAAATTCATACAGAATGAACATCAGCTTCAGTTGACCACAGCTGTCAAATTCTTATAGATTTTCCAGTCGGCCCGTTCAAAAAGAAGCACTGAACTCGAGTTTCGCTGTCATTAGACCGAAGTCATGGTCGAGGGGTAATCGACTGGAGTTGACAGGACAATTATTGTGTTTCCTCTGGAGGTGATCGGACAACCTGATCATTACTTATAAGCGAAACTGGCTGAGAGTTTGCATTTGATATTTCGGTCGTCTCCGATGTGAGATCAATGGCGCAGTGGTCAACACGACTGTCTCGCGAAAGCGTGACTGGAGTTCTAGTCCCGGCAGTGGTAAGGATATTCACTAATGACGAACTCTAATGAGAGCGAAACTCGAGTCTAGTGCTTCTGCAGTTCGAAAGGAGCCGACTAGAAAGTCTATGTGAGTGTGCTAGCTGCGATCAGTTCTTGGTGATATTCACTCTATAGGAAAATCAAAATATCCTACTTCTCATCAGTATTCTTGAAAGTGCTGATGATAAATCTGCAAACAAACCCGCATACTTCGATGATATCTATGTGATGTCAGTCAGATAAACGACGTTGGTGCTAACAATTGATTTACGACAGTCGGTTCCGATCTAGGCTTGTTAATGTTCTTTGATCCTTCTTGACAAGCGCTTGGTCGCACGACCAACACATTCTGCGGTACAACAGCATTGTTACGAACCAGGTTCTTAAGATTACCACTGAAAAGGTAAGTCTAAGTGACCGGCACATGCAACGGTTGGACTGATCTGCCACAGAATTCCCTTTAAACGAGAGTTTTATGTACACTACTTTCTTTTCAACTGTGAACATAACTTCATGCGGGATTTTGATCTTTATGTGTGCGAATTTACATCAGGGGAGTCCATGTGCCAAATAAACAAGACTGCAGTGTAGTTCCGATACGAGAACGGAAATCACTGATTCAGGTGTGTACAGATCATGACCGATTACTGATGTGTAGTGGTTAGGACCTGTAGTACAAAGGACGCTTGTTGTGTAGTAATTCTGTAGGGGGGAATTCTCATAAGGTCAAAAGTAACGATATGACAAACAATCGCCTCCGACAATTCTCTCTCAAGTCAACACAATTACATTGGTTTCAGTAACACATGAGACGAATCGCAAAAACCAAGAAGTGACTGTTAACGAATGACAATATAAGCTATCGATCCAGCGGTCTCCAGAATGTGCTGACGGACCGTTATTCTTTGAGTGCTGGCAAATCTGTAGACAACTCAGAGTGTTTTTCTGATGCACATTATCCCTGCAGTATCCCTTTTAAAAGAAAGTTTTATAAACACTGTTTTCTTTTCAACTGTGGGCACTACCTCATGCCGGATTTTGGCTTTCCTATTTGAACCGATGAAGTGTTCCGGATAACCACTTTCCCTTGATAAGTTTCGAGCCGTTTTCAGCTCTTGCTCCACTGTGTTATCAGAACAATCTTTTCTTGATCTAGTTGCCAGACATTGACTAGATTTGGTTTTCTTCTATAGGTACAAAACTACCGAAGTTGGTATATTGATCTGTCCACGTGGGTGTACGATCTACCGATCTGATGAGTGTACCGTATCGACGTCTGACCAATTTGATATCTAATAAATGAAACTCACTTTTGGATTCCTCCTCTGTGGTAAAAGTGCAGTGAAGCGATTGTTGCATTAAAAACCTGAAGGATGATTGTCGACTCATCTTGTGATTGTATAGCAACAAGTATATCGCCAACCTGTCGGCGGTGCACATGAGTGATAGATTGAATTTGCGCTCCTAGTTTGCCAATGAGTATGTCTGCCAGTAGCCGACCCAAAGGGGATCTCACTGCTACGTCGTCCAGTCCTGTGTACAACTCGCCGTTGAACGTGAACTGAACATTGAAGATGCACCAGAAAAATGGCTATTTTGAGTCTGATTTTTTAATCCATAAACGCTTTCCGGTTGTTTTGTCTGATCCTCCCAAACTTAACTGTCTCCACCAACGGAAGATTTGTGAGTAACGAAACAAAATCAGGGGAGCCAATGTGCTGGTGTTCGACATTAATTTCCTTCACGAAATCCATAGATTCGAAAGTGTTGCGGAGACTTTGCGAGAATAATTTCTGTCCTTAAGACTCCAGTATTCTGCTAACCACTTGACAGATACATGATTCGGTGAACTGCACACAACGGATATAGATTTAAACGAGCAAGCGGTTTTATGGGTCATAGTAACGTGGGATGATGGATCCAGTTGGTTTCATCTGGTCAAACTGAGTTTTAGTGATACAGTCCTGCTGAATTAGTCGTTTTGGAGAATTAGCAATTTAATTTTCCTCCTGATCTGTTTTGTCTTTTTCATGTTTTATCTTCCTGAATTTGATAGCAACTAAAGGTATTCAATAGCTTTTTGTGAATTTACTCGGATTTGTTCAAATTCACAATCATGTGGCCTTTATCTGGTCGAAGTGATATGTACAGTTGAGTTTTACTCGGATTTGGGAACATTACATCACTGTGTTAGACTAAGAAACAAGTGATAAAATCAGTTCCCAGCAGGTCCGTAAACTAGTCCACTAAGTTTCAAAGTTTTGAATTTTATCACCAGTGCGCTAGATCAGTGTTTCATCGGTGTCAGCTGGGCAGTAGACATACGGTGTAGTATTAACGGGGGTTGCGGTCCGTGTATGTTGTCTAACCTCAAAAAGACAAGCGGTTGAGATTTCTATCAGGTTAGGTGAGTACATCTTTGCCCAATGTTTTGCAAGGTTATCGGCTTACTTTACTAGTGCAGGATTCCTGTTCACACCAGACCATTTTACCGTCGTCTGTCGGTTCATCAACATAATTTTGTGGGAGCAAAAGGTATGCACTTGGATTGTTTTTTTTGGAAATGTCATAATTTACCCAAACGACAATCCAATCATATTTTTAATTTCAACTTCGAGAGGGCTACCAGTTCGTTGTGCTCCTCTATGACCCAGATTTTGTGACTTTGAACAGCCAGTAGGAAGGCGGTCCTTATGTGACTTACTATGTTGCAAAGCTGGAGTTGACGAAAGATACAACCTCTTGATACTGTTACGAAAATGCAGAACGACTTGACAGCCACGGGTTTTGTAAGATCACATGTACGCATGGGCGGGTGACATTTCTAAGTACTCCAACGGGATTTTATTTGAAATATGTTCTCCCTTTGCGATTAAACTGAAGTATTTCCCAAGTACACTGGAAGTCTTTCGGATAGTTGTGAACAGTGATGGTGTTGTTCGTAGCTCGGGTTGATGGTTTTGGCATTGGTATGTTCGCCGAGCTTGGCATTTAGGTTTGCAACCTAAATGCCAAGCTCGGCGAACATACCAATGCCAAAACACTGGAAGTCGTTTAACCTCTGGAAGGTCAGGAAATATGCGTTCTTCTAAACTGCTATAGAGTTTGCCATTCTGATGTGGCTAAATAATCAGTCTGAATACACTTGAAACATATTAGTCTGTTCACAATAAGCATATGGCATACGGTTGCCCACCACATGTTGCTTTCACACTTACCACAGCTAACGAAACCATCAGCAACGTTGCGTCTGTTGTTCATCGAACACGAGACGTTGGAGAGAGGGGCACTCAAAAAAAACCCCACTCAATAAATAACAGGTTTTTATGCCGTTTTTATGGAAATTTTTAACGATCGGAATGACATGTATTGCGTGTTGTACAGATGACGCAACGGAGAAATGATCAATTTCTATCTACGTTATTTGACAAGAGGCAATACTAGCATTTATAAACTCATACATAAGAGAATGTAAGCTTTTCAGAATGCCACGGAATACATAACTGAGTTTGCTTAAAGGGTCTAACCTATTGTGGAATAGAATAACTGAGACGTTACCTGCTGTTGAATCGTACAATACTGACCTAATCTGGGGACGATACAACAGCATCTCATCAGTTACGCGCAAATGTAAGAGAAGCTGAAGGTACACACTCAGAATCGAGAGATGTTTGATCCCCAGAGTGGAGGAGTATTTTCCCAAATAGTGTATGAATCCGGGAAACGGCAATATCATTAAAACACGCAATCAACTATTGTCTGCGATCGTCAGACCCCTCCTCGTCACACTATCGATCCAGTCCGTATATTCAGTCCTGTTACTTCATTCCAATTCAGGATTCATGAGGTTTGCTAAGGCAGTCGCAGTCAGTCCACTGACAACTGTTCTGTATTTTCAGAAACATTTGTTCGTGAACCTGACCGTGCTTTATACTCAGTGACCTTTCCTACTCACATTATCAACTATCTACCCAACGTTCCCAGTTGTGTGATATGAAGGAAAAAATTCATGTCATTGTGAGTCTGGTACTGATGAGTGCATCTACTATTCCCTGTGTTCTATTGGAACTGTACACTACTTGTTGGCCAGTAGATTATCCCAGATCCCTAGGAGCTTTTTATCATTGTGAGTTTGATCATAGAACATATTATACCATCTAAAGGAAAGGCAATAGAAGTTAACTAAATGGGAGCTACATTTAAAAACCGTGAATAGATAGGGGAATTGTGAAAAAAACACGACCTACTGAGTTTTTGGATCGCTGGATCGCTTCAACCACAGGGAAGCTCAAGTCTCAGGCTTTCTTTCGAAGTGAGCTCACTGGAATGCTTGTGGGAATTCGGAAGCTAAAATTATTTGTGAGTGATGTCCACTTTAGGCTATCTAAATTACTACACTTAATAACTTCTGAGAATCGGAGTTCGTGGACATTTATACATACGTTTTCATGGGTTCCGAAGAGTACTGTACGCTCGAACCTCGTTAGGAAATATAGGCGAGTTGTCGGGGAACGAAGATAAAATACTGAGTGTTAGCTGTACAAAGACAACAACAGCTTCAAACAAATCCATACGGATTCTGAACAGTGTAATATTAAAATGTTCACAAAAAGTATAGGTTCAAACTTAGTGCTCAACACCTGCTTTATAACCTTGGCTTGAGTAGTTATTGTTTGTGAAAGCATTGTTAAACAGACTACATGGAGTGGTGTGAATGACTGACGTGAATGAGACTGGATTTTGTTAGCAGGGATAAAACATTCCTAAATGACCAGCTGTTTGATACCAGTTCCAGCGTATATATCCAAAATATCCCATACGTTCCTCTTTTCCTAGTTTTGTTTGGTCACGTGGCTGTTTTACGCAGAAGACGAATAAGCTTTCTTTCTGTTCATTAGTTGCTGTTATGAATATTCTTCTTGTATTTCTCTAATCTTATCCCTGTCTTTTTTCCCACGCACCTATTATTGAGTATTTGATTAGTGATTACTCATCTGTCCAAACATAAATACGATCTTATGTTACCTTTGAAATACTTTTATTCGACTGTTTACTGAGCTAGCGTTTTCACATTAAACTGAACGCTATGCACATATCTTTATTTTCTGTTTTATTAGCCCTTTCGTTTTACGTCATCTTGTGGTGGACTGTCAGGCAGGTGGTACGAGCATTCCAACTCTCGGTGGAATATCTCAACACAGGGGGAGGTGCGCGAGTGGATGGAGGACGGCGTGGGCGACCGGATGAGTGATCGCTCGACCGGATCGGACCAACGGGCTAGACATGGTGGCCGAAATAGAATGGATGCCCAAACTGAAGGCCTGCTTATACCAACACTCGCAGGAATATCTCGGCACGATGGTGGAGTACGATCAAAGCCCACAGTGGATGGAAGGAGGATAGCACGGGCGACCGAACAAGCCATCGCTCGAAGAAATCGGATCAACGGACGAAGGTTGGCAAGCAGAAAATCTCCAGATAGAAGGCGTAAATCACTCACCTAAACCGGGTAGAAGTGCACACGACGTGTGAGCGGAAACCCGGGGGTGTTGTGGACTGGAATTGCGATTCAAAATCGCGAGCGCACGTGTGGCGTGAGAACTAGCGTGTCGGACAATAAAGATTGTGCTTTATTGAACGCCTTTTCGCTACAATCTGCATACGTACATGTGGCAAACTAAACTCTTTTCATTACGGTTAGTTGCTGTTCTTTCGTTGACTAATCAAACGTTAAAAACAGTGGTTTCGTCCATTTTACACAATTCATTTCTGACCACAGCAATATGGTACGAATGTCCGAAATCGATCAAATTATCACAGTATCTTGGCTGACCGACTGTCGTTAGTACTACAAAACAATTTGATCATATCGCAAGCGACACATCTGTCAACATTACATACTAATGTTTTTTTGTTGGCCTTCACACATTCGTGGAATGTTTTGCTCAGCCACTCGAACTGGGTGACTGATTCGCTTTAGTCAGTCTAGGTCTATTAAGGTATGTCTATTAGCACATAGTGTTTTAAAAAGACGATATAATTCGTAATGTATTCGCTAACTATCCTACAATCCATTTATTGTTATGCAAGAAGATGCCTGGAAAACTACTGTCCATATACATTTATTAATTCCGCACTATTCCTGTATTTAATACTATGTATGTAAGTTAATTGCAGTGATATCAGACTTTCAGTAGCTATAAGATAATCGAACATCAATATTTTGCTCATTTTTATTGCTTGATGTTATATCAACCACTTTTTGAAAACTTATTTTGCACATCCAGAAATACTATTTTTAATCTATCTTGCAAAAACCGAATCAATGTACAAAGATTGCCGAAGATTTAAATGAAGAACACAGGAGGTTGTAATGTAGAAATAAACTGCGCCGTCACGATATAATTAACCGAACTGTTATGTCCCTGCTGATAGACACTGAACGTGTGATGAAAGCCGTACAGTTTAAGCCACTCCAATGCAAAGGAAAATGCGTTGAGGATGAACACATTTCATTGTCGAGGTCAAAAGAAACATCTTGAATGATCCTAACTGTTCTATATCGTAAAACCGAAAAAGCAGTTCGTAAAGTACCTCGTGTACTGCAGTGAGTAAACCAGGTGCGAGCGACAGTCGCATGCAAGTTTAGACTCAAAGTGAAGTCAGAGTAAGAATCAAAGTACTTATCCATTGCCTTGAATAAGCAATCACATGATTGGTCAACCAGGTCAACAGGAAATGTCACACACTGGTTGCAGGGTAGGCAGTTGGTCAACGCCCGAATGAACAGCGCAAATAGTTGACGATATCCGAAACGGATTAGCCTATCACAATGATTGAAGCCAAAAGATGCCTTCATTTTAACCATCACCCCAGGTGGCTTGCGCTGCGCCACCTGCGGTTCCACTCACAGACCAGGTGTGTGTGGTGTAAACCTAAAGGGCCAACAAGTATGTGAATGAGGCTCTTGTGTCCGAACTTTTCTGCTATCTTGGAGTGCTGGTCAGGCTTGTGTACTGTTTTGATCCGGCGGGTTGTGCTAACTGCGACTTCGGTCGCTGCCGGTTCAACCACGTCAGATTGGCCGAAGTGGAGCAGCCAGACAAAAGACAGAGGTGTTCGTGGTGTATGATTTGCGTTGTGTATGGTATGCGGTTCGTTCTGTACGGCGCAAGTGTGCTGTGTTCTGGTCCTCTTTGGTGTTTCTTTTTTTGCCCGATCTGATTCTGTGTATCTGTGATCGGCCTGCCTGTGTATTATTATCTCTGAGTGAATGCACCGAATGTCTTGGGTTGTGACTGTCGAGCTTATTCTGGATGGTTGATGCTGATGCGTATGTGTGCGTGTGTATCACTTGCTGCCTTGTGGTTTATACTTTTGGGCCAAAGACTGATTCAGGGCCCTAACCGCTCTCGTGTTTAGGTCTGGGCATCCTGGCAGTATCATAAGCCCATAAAAATCATGGCTTTACGACAGAAACTAAATACCATACTGTATCGGCCATCGCGCACGATAAACCGGGTTGCCATATCTGCTGTACATGGAAGAGTGAATAGGCGAAAATATGCCCCCCAGTACTAATCCCCAAGCAGATAATGCTCACTCAAGTCTCAGTAACCAGAAGACCAACCTGAAACAGGACCGGGGACACAAAACGTGCTGTGTTGGAGCATGGAATGTGCGCACGCTGTTGGATCGATGCAGCTCCAGCGGTCAGCCAGAACGGCTCACTGCACTGGTCACGATGGAACTGCGTCGCTATGGGATCGACGTAGCAGCCTTGAGCGAAACAAGGCCTGCGGACCAAGGTAAGCTACGGGAAGCAGGTGCCGGGTACACCTTCTACCGAATAGGTTACCCGACTGACGGTGCTCGGGAGCATGGTGTCTGTTTTGCAGTTTCCGATCGTATCAACGCTTTGACGATAGGCGAACCGCAAGACATGAGCCCTCGAGTGTTGTCTATGCGCCTGCGATTCGGTCGAGGTAAGTGTGCTACATTTATTAGTATTTATGGTCCAACTATGTTTCACACTGATGATACAAAAATCCAGTTCTATGATCAGCTGTCCGCCACAATCCGGTCGGTGCTGATGACTGATAGACTGTTTGTTCTGGGTGACTTAAACGCCCGAGTCGGGCGCGACTCGATAGCTTGGCCGACAGCTTTTGGACTCTACGGCATTGGTTCAATCAATGAGGACGAGGACATCATGAAGGATAGGCGTAATCACTTGTAACCTACTAAATCGTCCTGCTACCATTGATTGGGTGACCGTGAACAGCCTACCGCAACAGGCCATCAAGCCTTCACTTGCTGTCGCTCATGATTAACTAGAATTGCACAGAACGATTGGTCAAATTCGCAACGGGAAGGCTGCAGGTGAAGATGGATTGCCAGTTGAGATACTGAAGAATGGCGGGCCGGCGATAGAACGTGCACTGCTCCAGCTGATTCACTCCATCCGGGAGCAGGAGGTGATGCCTCAAGATTTCAAAGACGTTGTGATAGTACCTTTGTTTAAACGTAAGGGTAACAAGCAATGCCCCGATAGCTATCGAGACATCAGTCTGCTGAGCCGCGCAGGCAAGGTGCTTGCCAGAATCATCCTGAACCGGCTGAATACGGATGTCTCGGGGGCCAAGGTTCCGGAGGAGCAATGCAGATTCCGGGCGAATCGGAGTACGATCGACCTGGTGTTCGCTACTCGACAGTTTCAGGAGAAGTGCCGGGAACGGAATCAGCCCCTGTATGCCCTCTTCGTAGACTTTACCAAGGCATTCGACCTCGTGAGCCGCGAGGCACTGTGGACGGTACTTAGTAAGTTTGGATGTCCAGGTAAGTTCGTCAATTTGATTAGATTGTTGCATTTGGGTATGAGGATGAAGGGGCAATCGTGTGGATCGACCTCTGATGATTTTGACATTGCCACTGGCATGAA
>LUCH01001280.1:48425-91858 GCA_013368495.1 Paragonimus heterotremus | reverse complement strand
TACTCATAGTGCACCGTCGGCGAAGAGACAACGAGTACGCTAGGCTCAGGTAGGTCAATCGGTATATCCAACCTATTTTTGCTAATGATTGCATCGACCAAGACCATAGTCGTTTAGCATCTAATCTACGATCTTCTATCCATTATTTTCTTGAACTCTGTTGATGTATTGAATGATGAATCGTCTGCTTGTGCTTTTCGTAGTTCAACTGTGAATTTTGTTTTCATCATTCTCCTCTCTAGAATGTATTAACATGCACTCGTATACTGAAATACTTTTTGTGTTACATTTTACATATCTTCCTTGTCAGTTGCAGTTTCTTGTCATTGCAGTCTCTCTGTTTATTTTCCGAGAGATAAGGGCTTCCGTTTCGTGCTGGCCATTCAACTGGCTAACCAGCATTGGCCAGCTGGACACAAACGCCTCACTCACACACTTACTGTACTTATTCTTTCGGGTAGGTGGTGTGTATTTGGAACCGCAAGTGGTGCAGCCCAAGTCATTGGCGGTGATGGTTTGAAGCGCATGCATCCTTTGGCTTCGATCACTGTGTCAGACTAATCCGTTTCGGATGCCGCCAACCATGTGTGTCCAGCCGGCTAATGCTGGTAAGCCAACTGAATGGCTAGCACGAAAAAGAAACCCTTATCTCTCGAAAAATAAATAGAGAGACTGCAATGATGTGATCTAAAGTGAAAAGTAAGATAGGTGGCCGGATGGTCACTGGACACAAGGGATGCGGTGACACGTCACTTAATGGAGTAGTTGGGGGCATGTAAGATGAGGGATCCCACTGCGGACAATGTGCTCGAAGATCCTGTGCGCGCCCGCGCATTTGTTTGTGCGGACTCATTTGCGCCGATGTCCAAAGAACTTGTAATATGCACTTTTCGAACGGCTTACCAACATCTTGTACGGTCCATCTATGATGCACACACGCATACAATCGCTCACTAAATTCAACCGTCCCCGTTTCACACGTGCCGGTTGCAAATGTCACGTGCGCACTCTGGCTAGCATGGCCAGACACGTTTTGTCCTTTTCTCATCGGCTTGTTATTGGGCCATCGATCCGTTTGCTATAAATTCAATGTCACACTGCAATCAAGTACCCACGTGAACCGTGGGTCTTGACAGGCTAACAGGGTGTGGGATTGGCCATGGCAGATCCAACGCCTGAACAAAACGTTTCTGGGCGCACAGGGGTGGGTTGTTCAGGCGAATCCCAGTAGCTTCAGCTGTGGACAGAATCCTACGCTTCACTGCCCTGATTAACCACCCGTTCCCCGTTTACCCCCTTTAATGATTCCCCTGTAAAATTCGTGATATAAATGTGATGTATTTAGCCTGATGATGAATCGCTGAAAACGAGCTTTTTCGCTACACAGTATTTTTCATAACTACACTAGGGATTTTTACTCGATTTAAACTCTTATTCATTGTTCTATGCAATTCACTCCCATGCAGGCTCAGCCAGGATACACAAAGTTCTTTCTGCATCACTTAGGTTCTCATTTCAGTGCGTAGTACAGACAACACATCTGATCACCACTAATAACCAACACCCATCGATTATTGGGCCGTTATCGTCACACGTGATTTTAGCCGACGTCTTGAACGAGAACAATTGAGTCTTTCGTTTGTTTCATGTGAATGACAGAAGCGCGTACTTCCAGCCCAAATTTTCAATGCATCCATATTGCATGCTTGGCCTGTCTGGATCTGGAAAGTGGGGATAACATGTGATCGGGCTGTAAAACAGACAAAGCGTCTAAATCAGACCTGTGGTTCATGCCACTCTCGAATTCGGTACAGGCCGGATGTGGATGGGTTGAATGTGGATCTAGTCACGCCTAATGCGAGGTCAATGGTGCAGTAGTCAAGACGATGTCCAGAGTTCCAGTCCTGGCCTCGACAAGAATATGCACTGGTGACGAGCTGTAACAGGAGTAAAACTCGAGCCTAGTGCTTCTTTTCGAAAGGGTTTCACTGGAAAATCTATGGGAATGCTACAAGTGCGATCTGTTGGGGGTGATTTCCAATTTTTCTTTAAATAATCCAGTCTCTTACAATTTGGGTTAAGCGAGGTCAAAAGTCTGATAGGCAACAAATCTCTTCTTCGTTTGCGGAAAGTTGGGACAAAATATAACCACGTGAAAGTAAACAGAAACATTTTCAGTACTTACACAGTTTGGCACTTTTGTTGGGTGATCAAGATATTTATAACAGTTGCTACATCGTTCAACATATATAGGGAAAGGGATTCTGGAAATGGATACAACCAAACCTTTTTGTATTTTCACACTCGCGCGCAAACAACAGTTGGCCGGTAGTACACGATCAAAGCCCTCGATGTTTTAATGTACTCAACAGTAGCCTGGTAGAACATTCTTGCGATGAATGCGACTGAAATAGTGATCCAAGTTATCGACCAACCGGGTAGTGGTGACAAGTGAATGCATGTAAATAAACTTCTGTTCCTTAAAAAAAATTCGGTCCTACAATATGTTTGAAAACATTTTGTCATCGAATTAACATGCTGGCTCGTTCGCGAATCAGTAACCAGTTCCACAAACATCGCCACCAACACCTACATTTTCGCAGGATTTTTTTACTGGTAAGTTGAACATCACTCACATTTGGTCAGAGCTACTGTATTAAGATGGATATTCCAACCACTTTTTTTAAAAAGAGTTACTGGAGCCGAGTCTTGTTCCCATTGGAGCTAGTCGATCGTGCGTATCATCGTCTGGACCGATATTTGAACTCTGGCCACGACTGCTTGAGGAACCCATGTTGACTCTTGCGCCACTGACCTCACATTAGGCACGAATCAGCTACCGTACCTGAGCGATCAATCATTTGCGCTTGTGAGTAATCATCAGGTTGACCGATCGTCTTGATAGGTGTCACAGTTAGTGTCTGTTGACCTAACTCGATATTATCACTACTGGACCGCCTGAGTCAAATCGACATCTCTGGTTTCGATAGACCTGCTAATAACTGTTTTAGATTAATGTTGAGTAGATCAAGAGTTGGTTAGTTTCAAATTGAACACCACTCACCTTGAAATTTGTTAATTCACTAACCATTTACTAGTATTCCTTTGCTATTCTCGTTCTGCTCACCTTTCAGTCGTGACAAGTGTCGAAATTATTTTCTTTTCTTATACCAATTTTTCGTCTAATTGAATCCCGAATACTCGGTTTGGGTTATGCTACGTATTTGGATCTCGAACTAAACTGTCAAATGTTTACTATTGATCAAGCTGGCGAATGTGTTGTATGTGAAGCCATCTGGGGTTTGGTTCGATTCTGATCAGCGACAAGAAACCGCCTTGTAGTTATAAGTCAAAAGGTCTATTGTCAGTTAACTAAGTTTTTTTTCATGGCAAAAATGAACTATCTATCAGAATGTTTTACCGCCTTTGTGACGGATTACATTTGTCTCAGACTTTCCACGGCTCAAGCAGACAACTGTGTTTATTGACTGGTTTGATAAAAACTACTTCTATGGTTTGCTGAATACTTCCGTATGATAAATTTTATTTTTTTGTTTTTGGGTGAATACAACAGAACTTGACTTGGCTTGAGACCAAATGGTTTTATGCGCGTTTGTCGCATTGTCTTCTGTCAGTGTTGTCTCAGGCTTCGAAGGTATAGGATCAAGTTGATATCCGACCAAACTCATACATGTTCTCTTGAATACAGATTAAACAAATGCCCGGGTAACCGCATGATCTACTACCGGACAGGCCCGTAAGACACAAATGAACCCGTCGTCGTTTTGACTAGTTTTGATAATCTGTTACACACTTTGGGTCTAAGATGTGTCAAATTATTTACAGAGTCCAACATCTTTACATCCTATCCGTAGGATATCTAAACAAAAAACGCGATGCAAATATTCAACTTTGACAGGCTTTATTTTGGAATTCTCGGAACCTCCGAGTGAGCTTACCAGCTGGTTATTGAGTACGCAGTATGCGAGGGTCAGAAATGAATCAAATGCTTTGTTCTCTTTCATGTGCCATACTCAAGTCTAAATATCTGAATTTCTATCAACTTTCTAAGCCGTGCTGAGTTGACTCAAAGAGGTCAGTGACTTCAGTCAAACTGCGGAATCCAGATCATCGGGTTATTGATTAAAACGAACATAGAGATTCTGCTTATTCTGTTTTCAAAATGATCAAGCAAACAGGACACAAGTTATATGATTTCTGTCGTCCGTTCAAAGATGAATATTTGGACAGGCCCATTGAAGTTGCTAGTGCAGTGAGGATGAGCGATTACATTATACTACTGACACGACTGCTATTCAGTCGTAGGATCGGAGCATATATTTTGACATTGATGTAGCCGCAGGAAAAATACGGGAAGAAAGATCAGAGTGTAGCATCACCCAAAATAATCCTTGCTACGCCTGGCATCTGTGGCAACCGAGCCGATCTGGGCCGAGTATTGTATACAAATGAGTGTTTTTGTTTGTGGTCCTGTTCAAGCGCTTAACCCATGTGTTGCTTTGTTGAATAAACAACCCTTGTGCCATCCGCGTTCTTGGCTCATTACACTAGCATTATGGTTAACAAGCTGGTCAATGGACAACGAGAACCGATGTACAAGTTCCACTCTGGAGTAGGATATACACTACTGATGAGAAAACCCTTAATCTAGCGGTGCCTTTCAAGGTGGTTTATCCGAAAGGATTGTTTATGTCAATAGGTCATGACCAAGTGTGATTAGTGTTTATTTTGAAATGTCTTGATTCCCCAACTTCTAATGAACTTTGTGTTTCAGCTAGCTCAAACTTGCACATTACATCAAATATTGTTACTTGCACAATAATACCAGATGACAGATTTTATAGCAAAGTACTGTAGTCCACTTTCTGATGACCTCTCAGCCGATGGATCGCAAAAACTGGCTGGCTACCATGCATTCACGAAAACCGCGAGTGGAAATGCCTTGAAGATTTCTTTCCATGGGTAAGAACCTGTGCTTCACCTCATAAGATGGATACTGTCAGCATTTGCAATACCCACAGGAGATTCAGGAAAGACTATTTAGCCTTGGTTTTTGTGGGCTTTGAGTAGATTATTACTAATCGTCCGACAGCATCAACCTAGTCAGACTGACAAGCTGAAACATGTTCAGCTCAAAATAGTTTATTGCTGAAGAAACGAGAGTGCTTGGAGTTGCCGTTCGGTTATCTGTAGCAGTGGCAAGCGGATCGGTTTGTTAATACACCTTTGTTCAGTTTGGCTGGACCAATGTTTGTTCGATTCTTGATCACTTCGAAAAACATTTGTGTCCATAATCTAGTAGTCCTTGCCATCGAAAGTACAAAGCGTGATGAATAATCTCTGGATCTTGTGTTTATCGTCTAACCAAATCAGGTTGGTTTGGAACGGTTGGTGTCTGTGAAGTTTCCCAAAGTATTCTTACAGCAGAACATCTGAAAGATATGTCACTTAAAGAGTGACAGAGAGTTGCGGGACCCAATCGTAGGTGGAAGTCGTGAAGAAAGGCTTTCATCCAGTAAGCTGGTCGGAACACAAGAACATGAGATTATGCTTTTGGTAGAGTACAGTTTGTACTTAGAATGAAATTGTTTGTTTAAACATTTCCCATAAGGGGAACGATGTAGCATTTTTAGAGGCTGGGTTACCAAAAGGCTTACGAACGATATGGTTCCGACTATCCTAAACAACAAATTCCGCTCAACTCACTCCTTCCCTCTAAACAGCATGTTATTAAATCTCCATGCATTGAGGTCTATTTTCTGTCAGACTCACACCTAACTCTAATCCTTCATCGCCAGTGAGCGCTCACATCCGAGTGCTTTCCCTTCTATCCGTACGACACACTTCAATCGATTTTTTATTGGTTGTTAATAGTGGAATGCGTTCTAGGATTCCTTTTTCCAACGATCGCGGTCATATAAATCCGCCCTTGTTTTCTTGAGTGCCCTTCGTGTGACAACCATACGCGTTTATCACCCTATGTGATGATCATCTTCGCTTGATCTAGGTGCACTACTGTTATAGATGAAGTGGGGGTGGTGTAAGTTAGTTTTGGGTCGACGCTCTTCTATGGAGAAAAAGGGTCACAAATCTGGTTAAATTTACTCACCCGAACAATAGTGTGACCTGTCTCCGGCGTTGTTTACAAAGTACCACTGTTGTGAACTGTTAGGAAGCGCATCTCCTAACGAGACAGCCAAGACGCATCACGCCACATCGATCGGCCGGCCCAGCTCGGATGGTATGGTCCTATTCAGCCAGTCAGATTGTAGGTGGGCGTCGAACGCCTGTGCGCTATCTGGGCAGTTTTTTCTCACCTCGCCTTCTGATGCCCCCCGTAACGTCATTTGCGCTGACACCCTGACTGCCATATATGACTCTTTCATGTCATTCACTGTCTGTCGGCCATCTGTGGTAATCGTTTTGTCCTAAAAATCTATAGCTTCTGTGACTTAAGTTTGTCTCGTTCGTCCAACAAACGGTGTTCCTGTGTCTCTTCTGATTTTTCGGTTTTGGGTCAAGCGAGTGACCAAGTCGACGATCCAATATAAACCAACAACCTGGAGGGCGGAGTGATTGTTTATTCAGAACATCAACACAGGCAGTACATGCTCCAGTACCTCTCAGAAAATAACACTCATTTGCACATAACAATAATCCCGGGACGGAAAGGTGATCAATATCAGGTTCATGTATGGAAAACACCAATTCTTATCGAAGTACACTCCAACATTTCTTGTTGTATTTTTCCTCGATTATTTCAACATGGAAATACGTGCTTCCGTCTGACAACTGCCGAGTATCATAGTTAGATCGCTCATCTTCACTACAGTATCACATCTTCAAAATAAAATTTAACTGCGTACAATAGCGTGAAGACCCGCAAACATTCAGTGGACATTCACGTTTTTAAGCTCACACTCACCGTGTACATTTACGGACAATCCACTCCCACACGTTTGCTGACAAATGATGTTCATCCACTTGCTAGCAACACATGCCTCACACATGTTACAAAGTCCGGTTGTCACTTTGTCTCAAAAATACCAACACTCGGACATCCTTAACTTTCGTTATATTCACAATTCTCTAATACTGTTTAGCAAGTTTAATGAAATCACAGTTTTCAGCTTGACTCGGAGAACCTAATTACTGGGCTATCGATCAAGGTTAACAAAGCGGTTACTTTTTCCTCCATAAGGAAAATTAGACAGTCAAACCACTTCTCACAGACAAAAGTGGTTGGACGTTCACGTATGGCATTTCGGTTGTTCCTAATGCAAGGTCGTCAATATGTAAGTCAGCGAGGTTGCCTCAGTTAAGTATGGCCGAAGTTCAAATCCCGATCACACCACGAATTAGCTGTAACAGAAACAAATTTGTGTTTCACAAAATTAGTTCCCTTCAGAAGTTTGAACAAAACAGTTGGAACACGAAAAGTGGTAGATGCAGGCATTTCGTATTCACTCGTTAGTGCTAAATTTATACTAGCATAGATCGTTTTTTTTTGCGGCAGACAATTCAGGGGGTTGATAATCAATAAACGGGTCGACCCCTGAACTGTTTGCCGCTATAAAAAAGCCGATCCATTTTATTGTAAATTTGGTAGTGACGAGTCACTACGAAACGCTTGCATCTACCAGTTTTCGTGTTCCAACTGTTTAGTTCAAATTTGAACTTGATGCTTCCTTTTGAAAAGGATTGACTAGGACGACTTTCTGAATGCAGAGTTTCTACCAGTTGAGGATGGCGTTCAAGTCATTTATCATGAGATATCTACCAGTACATGACTCATACAAATAATGCAAAATTTCGTTGAGTTGTTCTGAGGTGGCTTGGTTTGCCTGATCAACCTCGTCTGAAAAAATCCTAGGAAGAATACAACAGGAGTTGAGGATGTAAAAACTAGCCACAGTCGAACGAACACCGGTAAATTATACACACTGAAAAGGTTACATAAAGAGAGAAAATCTCTAGGAAGAAAGTGACTGGCATTTAACTACGAATGAAACATAAGGCCTAGACAGCTGCTTGTGATAAGTGCATTAAGATCTAACTTTGGTATGTACTAATCATTAGTTTCCGTGTTCGCGGCCCCAAGTTTGTACGAATCGCGGTATAAGTTGAACAATAACTAAGTTATGACTTGCTCACGTGGTTAGAGCTAAGTGGGACAAACGAGTAGCTTGGTTATCAGTACCTTTCTTTTCAACGAGTAATACGGATGTAAACTGGAATCTCTTAGTCTAAACGTTGTCACGGTGCACAAAAGCTAAAAATGGACATAGTATATATGGCGTAGATTGAGATATGAAGAGGTTTGCTACTTTAACCATTGAGTATTGTAATTTTTAGCTGCCTACCTCCATTTACACTGCTACCAGTATCGTTGACTTTTAACTTCTGAATCACCTCGACTCATGCTCCATGATAGTTTTTTGGAATACATTCAGAGTAAAAGTGAACGTTGGTTGATTTTCAATGTTTAGACGATAACAACCGAAATGATTGTTTACCAGACTCTTGTTTGTCGATCGTGCTGATCTTCTCGGTGGTTCGAATGCTTCAGGTACCGGATATTCTGCTTCCTGTACTGCTTCATTTTCAGTGTTTCGAAAATGAACTTGGTCAGTGTGTCTCCAATGAATCGAGGCATCGTACAGGTCAGTAATTTCTACCATTGTGCTGCCTAGCTTGCGAGTTATCATTCCTTCGGCAGGTTGCAGATCGTTTCCACGTAACTATATTACACCCGTTGAATCCACACACTGAAGTGACGCTCTCAGGCGTCTTGGTTTACATGGCATCGCTGGACTCTATTTCGTTGGGCAATGGACTACGTTTCTGTATTGAAGCAGAAAGTTATCAAGACACGCATCCAATTCAGCAAATGTTTTAGGATTAGCGAAACTCACGGCACCTTTGAGGGTTCTCACCAGATTTTCTGCGGTACCGTCTGAACATGGAGGCCGAAACGCCGTTCGCAATTGACGACACCCGATGCTGTCAAGCTACTGTTTCATTTCAGTGGAACAAAATAGTGATTCCTTGTACGTCACCAATACTTGCGGAATTCCTTCTAGACTGAAACATCATCGTAAATGACGTAGAAGGTGAGTTTGTTATAAATACTTCTGACCACAGTGGATGCGAATCAATCAACACTAGGAAGTAATATTTACCAAGAACTGGCCCAAAATAGTCTGCATGTACACACTGTCATGATAGACAACTTTCCTGCCAGGGTGTCCAATCCTTCGGTCTTGTCTTTACCATGTGGAGGCAGGTGTGGCAGTTCATTACAACGTTTTAAATATCTTAGTTTATCTCTGGCCACCAACACATCTGTCGGACCAGTGATTTCATTTTCTCTATGTCCAAGTGAACTTCATGCAAGTCGTCTAATACCGCCTATCGTAGCTGTGTTGGAATGATCAACTGATCTCTCCGACACAACACACCATCAGGTTATATTGATAACTTCTTCCGGTTCTGGAATTGTGTTGGATGTTTCTTCTTAATAATCGGTGGCCAACCTTTGGTCATCGCGGCAATTACCGTGCTATAATAGTTCTCAGTTGTCTTGATCAAATCCTCTCGGCTTATTAAAATGGCTGGCGAGGTAAGCAAGCAAACCACAGTAGCTGAGAAACTGGAATACCATGACAGAAATTCTGCTTGAGTAATCTGCTTACCGGGGAGATGATTTTATAATCGTAGACTGTTTGAAATAGACTTCATCTCTGTATCATTGCCATTGATGATTTGGCAACTGATTTGTGGAAATCAAATAAATACTGTTGAGCATGGTGATCTGTAACAATTTTGAATCTATATTACTATTAAGTAGTTTGACAGATTCGTGAATTTAGATGAGACCCAACTGTGAAAAGTCAGAGCTTCGGCTGGATTCGAACCATCGACAGAAACACCGTGCGTCAACGCGGCAAGCGCTCTACCAGTTGAGATACGAAGCCAAGCAAGGAGCTCGGAAATTTTACATCTGGACTCAGTTACCCACCCGTCCCACTGTCTCATATGGAATCCACTAAATGATCCAGGGGATCGACTGCCTTGGAAGGATTTCTCAACCGGTTCACGCTGGAATCCACCGGCGCCACTTGTGAGCGTGAACTGTTGGAAAAATCAGTATTTAGTGGAGAGGCACAGTTGAGCTGTCTCAAAGCTTTCTATCCCAGGATTGCTGGACTTCCTTCTGACACTAATAATCGGACTGGATTCAGCTCATTATCTTTACCAACCACCATTACATCAGTCTCACCTAGCAGAGCTAAGCGATGACCAGTAACTCCACGTATTTCCACCGTTGTTGGTCTCAGCTGAGTATCACGGGCCATGCGATCTAGTAGTGGTTTCGAAATAATGCATTCACTACTTCCTGTGTCCACAACGAATTCATACATACATCCTGAATTGAACGTGAGGCATCTGTGAATAAACTGCTCAGCCTTGGCGACTTCAATGTCTGGTATTCACATGATCGGTACTAGTGATTTAAGACATTAGCCCAGTCACTACGCTACAAAGACCAAAAAACACATTTAGCCTCTCAATACGGTCGAAGTTTCGTCACGTCAGTAGTTCATTCGGCTGTTTGTATCCCTTCATTGCAGCCTACAAATTGTAACGTGTGGTCGAAACCAGCAAGCGCGCACAGGTTGAATTTGAATCGTGTAACGGAGCGTGCTGCTGTGTTGTCGGCGCCGTTTTAGTTATCGTTTGTGTAAGTCGTGTGCATGGCTTACTGGGCCTTTGGCTCATGCTTGTTTTCTTGTTGTTTCCTTTTACAGGACTTGTTGGAACCCCTACTTCGGAAGAACAGTGTCCCCTGGTGTCTCCACGTTGCCCCACATTTGGTCCGCAGGCGTGCCGGACAGTCAACGTGTAAACAGCCGGCCTGCATGTTACAAAATGATCAGCGACCCTGACTAAACCAAAGCAGTTCTGGTGAACATCAAGGAAGTGATGACTTCCAAACGATGGAGACATTGATGGTGAACAGAAAACTGCTCACTTATGGGTTAGGTGGTTTGAAAGGCGGGTGAACTGCACACAAACTCGTGTGATCCCTTGATGTTACAGACCGCGTTCATGACATACTGATTCCGAGAATTTTGATTATTAGTCTGTTTGCCTCCAGGCCAGCACCATACAAGTTATGCCACTTATAAGCTTTTGTTCGATATGGTGAGGGAGGAATATTAGGAACATAAGATCCAGAGTTTCGAAGAGTTTCACCTTCAGTTAAAACCCATACAATGTAAATCCTGGATTTGGCCGTGAGAAATTAAACGGATGAACAAATAACTCAAGGTTCGTTTGAGACGCTGTGGTGGAAGGATTTCATTTTTTGAAACCAGCACCCAATAATTCATAAAGAAACTTACACTCATCCTTCTACTGAACGACGGAGATTCCGTAGCATGGTCAGGCAAAAGTCAGTTCTGAAACGGTGGAATGAATCGGCAATATTGTATAGAAATATCACCAAACCAAAGTGTTTTAAGGCCTCGAAACCTCTCTTGTTGTCTTGTGACACATCACGGGTTCCTACAGGAGGACCGCTCCACGTATGTTTGTGCGATGTTAGTCAAACAGTTCCAAGTGAAACGTGAAACTAACGCTTTCTTCTGACCAGCGTGTTCCCCAGGTAGAAACCATGTTGAACACACCTAAGGCCATCTGTGTCACAAAGTGGGTAAACAAGAGTTTCCGTCTGGTCTCTCTGATCTCAAACAAACTTCGAGAACTACCAAAAACAGTGCATTGTTTGAAAGCTCATTTCACAACTTACAGAAATGATCGATAGATGTTCATAACTTATTGCACTCTGGGCTCATTTTTCCAATGAATCTGTTAAATATTTCTGTGAAACTTTTGAAGATGTGACGGGGTTCTGACCGTATGTGTTTATAAGCGTGTCGCGACTGCTTCAAAAATGAAATGTTATTTCCTATCTCGTCCACTCATTGGTCGTTCAAACTAGTTACATTTGAGAGCAATCTATACCAGAAAGATGTTTCATAAAACAGACGCTCAAGTCTAAACACTTCACGGCCGTTTTCGTTTTGTGTGCAGTTACCAACTACAGAACAGCGAATTCTGAAATTCAATACCATTTTGTCCCCTTGCTTCTAAAGATGATGGGGTTGAAAACTAAGAAATCATCTTAAGATCTGAGACGGACTGAATTTCTGCACATCCCCTGCACGGATCTACGTAGATAGATAGCTGCCGTTCGTATTATTGACGAGTTCAAACAAGACACTAATAGCGGTCAGAAATAAAGACCTGGTTGAAACGAGGGATTTGGTAGGAAATTTGTGCTTCCTAAGCCCTCACACTGCTCGCTCGAAAATCATGAAAACAACCTGCGGCGCAACCGGGTCGCCGTTATCTCAGTCCAGTTACTCAGTCTTTCTCCATCTGGCTTAAACCATGACCCACATAAAATGCACTGACAACAACACATTATGTGTCTGTGACTGGATTCCAACCGCTGAATGGAACAGGCTCACATGACGAAATGACAACGTACTTTAAAAATCGTGATAATCTCGGCGTAAATGCATGTCCTCTCATTATGTTCAACCCATAAATCAATAGATGCAAGTAGGTGGCTTTAGTTTAAGATCGCCGTTAGCCAAACTGCAGAACCTCAAGCCAGTCGGTCGCTCAAACGTACGGCCCGTACTAGCCTTTGTGGATTGAGCTGACAATGGACGGTGAAAACACCGCAATACATGCTTTTGTGATACACACTCGTGCAACCAACGCTGAATCAAGGGGACGACTAAGGTTGACTTATCGATCGATGACGAACTGGCATACAGGTATTTGTCCGAGATACCGTCGAGTCCCACTTCCGTATTGCATGCTCACCGACAGTTGGTCCACTCCGGATCACTGTTCTCATAAGGCGTCGTGCTGATGCGTGTGCCAGGCTTAGGCATGCCACGAATATCACGTGATTGTCAGCCAATCGGCGAGCGCAGACATTGATCGTACGCACACGCGCCTGCGTGCACACGGGCGTGTGAACGAGCGTGCACGTATGTTATTGCTGTCGGTCTGTGATGGAGCTTAAAAGGTCGGTAACTGAGCTCAGCGCCTAGCCAAGGTCAGGGGTGCGCGATTACAAGTCGAACAAGGCTCGTCCGGTTTATTTTATACCCAGGATAAAGGTTCTGCCACCTACTTGAATTAGTGAACAACCGCCAACCGTCTTATCTTTGAAACTGTCATGAATCTCGAGCCCAATTCCACGAGCATTTCTGAATGTGAGAAAAACGCACTCATTGTGTTCGGCTTTACCACTGTTGTGTACTTAGTTGGGATATTATCTCTGTTGTGTGTACGTTTTCGGATTTGTTCGCGTCGATACGACAGTTCGAGCGAAACGAGTTTACGTGAGTTGATCCGGTCCAGACAAATGCGTTGGTTGCCAAAACAGGCCGAAGCTATTCTCACCGGAAAGCCGATTGCCGGAAAAGTCTTGGTAATATCAGTCAGCTCAATACGTTATTCAGTTCTTTTAGCTTCTTGCTCGATCCGTTCTATACTCAGTGTGTTCTGTTCTCTACGTCTGGAATACATATGTGTAAGATTTTGAGGTTCCAAAGGAAAACGGACTAATTTCGCTTTTTAGGTATAGTCCTGGTTTGTGTCTGCCTATCAATAATCAACCTCAATTTGTTATTGAGGTGGTTTCGAACTGCGTGTTCTTTTCCATTTTTATACTGAAGGTTAGATGGGCTCAGCCAATCTGAAGTTCACTGTCGTTACTTTTGTCCAAACAGATTACAGCTTCAAAGAACCTTCTTACTACTTGGTTATCGGTGGACCTTCTTATAGATCATTACACTATCGTGCCGATTGCACTGGCCCTCCTGTTCGGTTACTATCAGTACTGTAAGCGAGTGGACTATGAATGTGAGTTTCCTGTTTCAGATATTGGATTTCTGTATTTTACACGGATAACCAAGATCACCGAATCATTGGTATTGCTCAATTTGGTTGATGAAGAGAGAAACATTCGCAAACTGAAAATTGTTTCCAAACTGATGGCTGCATGGTTTACTTTAGCCGGAGTGATTCTGCTGGTATGTCCATCAGAGTGTATTCGGTTTTTAATAAAAATCTTTTTACAAGTTGAACATAAAAGGGTAGTAATATTTTCCGTGTCAACAGCAATGCTTCTAGTCAGTAAGCTTAATGTTGGTACATGAGAATTCCGAGAACGTAAGGTTTAAGCTTGGATAATTACAGTGTTTTATAATGTACTTGAAAATTTCTGATATTACCTCAACAAACGGCGAACCAGTAGGTCGCGGATTCGATTTCTATCTAGCTGGTAGCCGTCACTATCGTCTAACATGGCAACTTTGCGTTATGCTTGTTGACCGGAAACATGGAACGGTTACCTGTTTAGTATTGTCTAAGTTATTTAAGTTATAAAGCATTGTATAGCAGGTTAATTTTAGAATGTATCATATGTGGTTATACGCATATTATAGCAGCTTGTACGGCAAAAATGTTGAGACGTATGTGTTGTGATGTACCTTAAAGGTGTAACCGTTGATGCGACAATTGCTGTTCCAGAACGATACAAGGCGAACAAAACACACTGACAGAATCCAAACGTTGCTTCAGATATTACTTATTTAAACGTCTTTGGACTTGTCTAAGTACTTGCTCAAACCTAAAGTCGTTCACTCATCTTCGCAACAGAGGTCGCGAACAATCTGAGAAGATTTATTTCTACACTTTATCCAAAAGAACACCACTGATATTTTTATGTGTACCTATCAACTAGTTGTTTTGTTATTTAAAAATTAATGTACTCTCAATATCACTTGATATGTGGAAGCTTAAAAGGATGGCAACCAAGCTCCACGTCCAGCCAAGGTCAAGGGATGTGATTGCAAAATATATTGAGATTAATATCTCTATGGTTTCTGTTCCATTAGCTTAACTTAATCCTTGCTGGCACATCTTTTGAATTTCGTTTGGTAGATGGTATCTGTTTTCCCCAGGCACATTTCTAAACTGCAGTCTAGCCAAATTAAATATTGTATATTTGCACAAACACATGACTGATGTTAATTTATTCGATTTGAGCATGAAGATAAATAGGCATAAAATTAGAACTCGTACGCACTCGATTTATTGGATGAAGTCTGGTCTATAAAAGTATCTCATTAAATTTTGTAATCATAGTGAAATAACTTGCCGGAAGTCTTTACAATTAAAACTTTATGAATCAGAACGGGGTGAGGGTCCACATAAATGTATAATCGATACTTTTTATTTATTGGAGCAAACGGAATTTAATGAAATGTCTGAGTGCAATATGTTTTGACTACTGGCGACTAATGTTCGAGTATCAAGTGTTAATTTAGGAGAAATCTTACATGAAAACGATGTGTCTGTCAAAGTCATGAAAGGCAAAATCTCAGCAGTTCGAAATTGTCGACGGATCACAGTTTTGACGAGTCAACTTGGCGACAGACAGAACACTCACGTTGCTCTGAGTGTGTCTCGTATGAGAATGTCTATTGACAAGTGATTCACGCATATGCATGTCTCAGAATAATTGGTACTCACCAGTCGCGTTGATACGTAGTGCGTGGTAAACCCATCTAAAACAGAAGAGATAACCATTGACTAAGAAACGGGACTTTTGACCTCTGTCAACGGTCTTGATAATTGATTAGTTATGGGTCACCCTCGGGTTAATAAGTTTTATTATAACAAAATAAAGCTTCTTTAAAGCCGCTTTTTAAGCACCATCTACTCATATTGTGAACGATCGTGAGTTCAAACTGGTCGGAAAATGAATTGTGGACAGTTTAAACTTCCGGGATGGCGGATTACCGGTTATGAACGGTTCCCAATGCCTAATCATGTAAAATTGTTATCCTGGTGTTCGCAGAAGACAAAAGTTTTATTCACATTTTAGCCTCCATTAGAATTCAATCGGGAAACGTAGCATAATATTCCACTTGCTTAGGTCCGAACTGCAACTTAACTATTGATTGCAGAGTGTAAAATCAGGAGTTCAGTGTGTCCCACATGACAATTAAGAAGTCTGTAGCATTTTCCTGCCGGATGGAATTTTAAATCAAAGGAACAAACTGCAATTAGACGTGTAACTAATTTGAAACAAGTCAAAATTCCACGGAGCAGAAGTCATGGCTTAAGGGCTTAAACAGACGAACACGAAAACTGGAAATCAAAGTTGTGGTAATGCCGACTACCACTGTAGCCGGAGAGTCAATGCAAATTGTCTTTGAATACACAGGGGGTTACTGTGATGTATATGTGATGGATATATGACGTATATGTACAGGCTACCCAAAATCCACAAACTCAGTGTACCCCATCGACCCATTATGTCCATGTGTAATGCATCACAGTATAGGTTAGTCAATTGGTTAACTGATTTGCTTGGACCAATCAGAAAACAGTTCAGAAGGTACACTCTGAAGGACAGTTTCGAAGTCGTTAATTACATAGGTGGTTTTAAAGTCCGAGATAAACGGATGCGTTCATTCAATGTGACGCCCCTGTTAACCAACATTTCGCTTCATGAAACAGTTGATATTATTTATGAATTTGCTGTAATCAGCAGTGCGCTCTTCCAGATCCCGGTGTGTGAACTGAAATCATTGTTACTTGTTTTTGTGCACTTATGATATGAAGTTCAATCTCCAAACGTGCAGTTTCTAAGAAGTGGACGGAGTTTTAAACAGGCAGCCCGGTGGTCTCACTTTTGGCGCATTTCTTTACGGACGAAGTATAATCTACATTACGAAAACCTGTCAAAACCGATGTTGTACAAAAGCTACCTAGATGATATTCAGGCCATTTTTGAGGGTTCAAATGACTCAGATATGTCATTCTAGATGTATAACCAGGCTCATTTGAACCTAAAGCTCACGAGGGAGAACGAAGTGAATGACTGTCTTCCGTACCTGGAATTTCCAGTCATTCAAATATCAGATGGTACGATAGGAAAATCCGTCTACAGGACGCCTACTTGGACAGGACAGTATATGCATTTCGAAAGCTTTTGTCCATTGCAGGACGATTTTCCAGAGAGCACGAAGGATTTGCACAGAGGGTAACCTACAGCCAGAGTTGAGTTTACTGACGGACACTCTGCAGGTCGACGGGTACCCGTTGCAATTTATTAGGAAGTACAGCAGAGCCACTACTCCATTAGTGGAAATAACGACAGTACCGAAGAGGACAGTGTATTTAGAACTCCCGTTTCTAGGGGAGAGCTGGTCAACAGTAACGCGGAAGCGTCTAACGACCATTGTATCCAGGACTTATAAAGTCGCAAAACTGTGTATAGTACTGCCAGCAAGAACTCTACCAGTCTCCCCGACTACGAACAAACAGTCTACATCTGTCACATCCCCTTATTTATACAAATACTCGTGTAGCTGCAATATGAGCCACGTAGGTAGGACAAACCGACAGCTAGCTGTTCGTATTAAGGAGCATGTTCCTAACTGGCTTGAATCTTCGTTAGAAACGTCAGGCGCTTGTATGGATGCCGACGGGCGACACCCAGCATCATCAGTTGCAAAGCACATAATCTAAACAGGACACAGTCAAAGTTCCTGACTCACTCTCGATGATTGTTCGGAACAGCCGGGAACACAACTCCAGTTTGCTGAGGCTTTGGCTATTAAACGTCACAGTCCTCTCTTGTGTATTCAAAGACAATTTGCATTGACTCTTCGGCTACAGTGGTAGTCGGCATTACCACAACTTTGATTTCCAGTTTTCGTGTTCGTCTGTTTAATCCCTTAAGCCATGACTTCTGCTCTGTGGAATTTTGACTTGTTTCAAATTAGGCACATGTGATCAGGATATTCGAAGTGTTATCCCGGAGAATTTCTCATGAATTACGTTTTGCACATTATTGTATGCAAGTTCGTCAAAGTAACAGACTTCTGCATACCGTAATCACTCGGCTGATTATATGTATTGCTTTGTGCAGTAGCCTTTTGAAAGCTATCATGCCAGACTTACTTTAGAGCACTATTTCTATGGCAGCGCAAATTCACCATGAGAGCCACACTAAGAATACCACTCAGTAAAGCATATAGTTAGTACCCATAAACTGACAGTGCATGTTACAACCGTGGTCACCAAAAGCGAATCACTGGAGTTTGTGAACTAATGTGTCGTACTGAACGAAAAGTCTCCCTGATGCTTGATTGCACAAATCTTCGGTCAAAGGATTAACCATACACTAATGTTCAATTCTTCCACGCCATGCCTCGATTACCACTTCAACCACTCGATCAAAGCCTTCAAGATGACGTGTAACAAATATCGATTTGGACGTGTTTTTTAACGTTGAGGAGAATATTCCCGTTTACAGTATAAGCATGCTAGACTGGATGAGAACCGGTGTCTATGCGCTAACAGTTTTTACAGCTGTGCAACAATTTTTCTGTTCGAATTGAAATAATTTATGAGGATGAGGTGCATATGAAAACCAATTATTTATTTGGGGGTCTGTATTTTGGATCCCGCAAAATCTTGACGCATGACTTGTTTGCGAACGTCGACGGAAATGTACCCGTCACTGGGTAACTGATCAGATAATTCATTCATGGATTTATTATGGTATTCTATTCAGAAGTGAAAAAGAAGGAAATAGAAGATCAAACATCTCGGATTCCTGCAGAGTCTTTTAGAATTGCATTCATATGTGCAATCGGAACGTGTTATTCAAATGGCACGGACCGTACAACTGGAATATCATATGCAGGCAGACAGCACTGGAGTGGAACTTTATTCAGTGTAGAACACGCAAATAAACTTACGTAAGGTGCACTTTACAGAGACATTTCGACCGATCTCTTCGGTTACGATACACGGACCATGATCGATTGGCATGCATCAATTCAAATAAGCGTATAATAGGAATGAGTCATCGGCCACAATAAGAATAGCACACAGAACCAGTCACATTCGAATAGGTCATCAGGAGTTAGAAACAAACAAACAAAATCAAATTTTAAACAGGTCGAGTAAGGGATTATCGATGCAGACAACATCGATTTTATGGTGAGGCTGGCGGGATCAAACGGAAGCCAATAGGTTATCTACCAGTAAGCTTAATACAAAATAAATAAATAAATTTATAACAGTTCATTCCCTTCAGAAGTTTGAACAAAACAGTCAGAAAACGAAAACTGGTAGAAACGAGCATTTCGTATTGACTGATCAGTACCCAATTTACAATAACATGAGACGGTTTTTTTATATCGAACAGATAGGGGGTAGGGTGGATAGTCAATCTGTGGGTTAAGAAAGGTCACTAAGTCCAGGGAAGGGTCAAGTTTACGAGCAATTGTTTCTGAATTGATTGCGACAGCCTCAGCAAACCGCAAGAATCTGAAACTGGGATGACGTAATAAGATTTTGAATGTACAAGCCGGATCGATGACGACGTGACCAGTGGTCAGGATGTGTCTTGCGATTGCGGAGGCTAGTTGCTTGTGTGTTGCAAAGACATTGTCGTTCTTCTGTAATACAGAGTTCTGTACCCACTTCCTTCACTCTGGACATCAATCACGTTTCGGTTCTGCCTATGTAACTTTCTTTACAGTTACATGTAAATTGGTAGACACAATGTGAGGTGGCACCGACAGACCGATCTCCTTTGACTGAAGGGACAAGTAGTTTCTGGGTCCTTGCTAGTACACAGAATTCCGCCGCGATAAATGTCTGTTTAATTGAATCCACTAGTCGTTGAGTTGTTTGCTGCAGGTTATAATCCCCTTTAAAAGGCAGTTCTATATAAACCTTTTTTTCCTCACGGTGACCACCTGTTCTTAAGGTGGTTTTGGTCTACTATGCCTATCTATGAACCTTTTCGGATACCCGTTTCATGTTATTGTAAATTTGGTACTGATGAGTCAATACAAAATGCTTGCATCTACCAGTTTTCGTTTTCTGACTATTTTGTTCAAATAAATTTATGTGAACGGCATAACTAAAACATTCGAATAATAATAATAACAACCACTCAGTGAATAATATAAACTCATGACCATAAACCCTTAACACCATCGTAGTGATAGGTTAACTACCATTAGCTTCTGTACACAAAAGCAGGGTTTTTAACGGTGTATCGCAACGGCCCATTCGAATGTGTCTATTTCTGCGTGCTCTTCTTATTGCAGATGATGACTCATTCCTATTATACGCTTATTTGAATTGATGCATGCCGATCGATCATGGTCCGTGCATCGGAACTGAAGAGATCGGTCGAAATGTCTGTAAAGTGCATCTTACATAATTCTACTTGTGTGTACAAAATTTTTCCAGAGACATAACTGCTATGTCCGGTTTGTATGCTACAGTCTGCAGAATTAATATTTTCTACGAATATGGACTTCAACGATTACAATTTATGGTCTAGCATGGAGTTTTGGCACCTATAAAAGTTGCACCTTTTATCCTATGGATGTACTTTGAAGATTCGTTTATTTATTCAATGTCTGTGATGCTTGCGCCGTTTCATTGTATCACATAGAATGTGCTAGGAATCCTGTTTTTTTTTTCAAAAATGTTTGATTCCTTTTTTTTAATCGAACTGCGAAATACCCGTCATTATGACATTATTTACATGCAGTGGCTGTCTCGGTTGATAGTAAATTGTAGTGGAATATTTTTTATGCCAGCTTTGACGAATGTGCTTTTTAGTTCTTAGTCATAAATGAACATACGAGTAATAAAAAATATGCGCTAATTGTTTCCCGGTCACCCTAATGTTGAGTAACACATCGTTTTAACATCTCAGGTTCCCTGAGATGGGAACTTTAAGTTGGTTAGAGATGTAGTTTTGTGATCTGTGGATGTTTTATGATAGAAAACGTATCAACAGCGGATACACTACGATGCCTCACATTCACCATGACACACAATCCCGCTTTTGTACACTTATTCTGATTTACTGATGGCAGCAGTAAGAAGCTTCAGGGAGACTGACATACGGAACAGTTGGTAGAACATTGGAGTCTGTGTGTGGACCACGGATGTAGTCAACCCAGTGGTATTTGAGGGTAGTGTTAGTTTTATTGCAGTGTAACATCCGTATATTTTGTGTCAACAATGCTGGTTACAAAAAGACTTATCTAATTGGTAAGCTGTTATTAGAAGTGCCAGATCTCAGTGTTAGGCACAGTGGTAGTAGTGTATAACTTACTTAAATCAAAATCAGTATCGGGCACCTCGGGAAATTTCCCACTGATTGTTTTGTACCTTAGGCCGTCTCTCCTAGGACATACTGGCAAGTAACTGATAATACACGTTAGTTATAAGGAGGTCCCATTGCTATCATTTATGGCCTCGGCTATATTCACACTAACGACAGAAACAACACTTCTCTACGCAGTAGAACCGGTACAGGGCGAGCCAAGAAATCACCCGAAGATATTAGAAGTTTCACATTATGACTTTAAATACCCAACCGTCCTACTTTTACTTTGATGTTCACCAAATGGGCCTGGGAGTAGACCATCAGGGTACAGATATTTCGAGCAGTCCTGTTAAACTGCTACTAAACACCAGAAGTGTTACTGATAAGTAGTTTGGCAGATTTGCTAATTATGAAGCAGCCCAAATAAGAATGACATCCGAAATTTGTTGGACCCTCTACATAAGTCTTGCACGGAACTGTGTTTATGGCCTCGCGTCATGTGACTACTAAAATTTTGACGAGTACAATTCCTTACGCTGATTCCAAGGAACTAATCATTCATAGATTCATATATGTAGGTGATTAACACTTTTTATTAATTCTCTTGTCATGTGGGATATTTTCCAGTACGTGAAAATGTCACCTACGACCTCGAATAATAAATAACAAGTAATAAATGATGAATAACGCTTCAGAATTATACCATGTAGAATAGTCGACCTCGCTTGTAACTTCCGAACACAGAGTGTTTGCCCAAAACGTTTGCGCCTGTTCAAGCTGTCATCTATTTACCTGTGGTCCTCGTGGAAATTCCTAAAACCACGGGCCGTGTAGAAAACTAAGACTGTCAGAATGATTTCCAATGAAACCCATTCTTTGGTTCTTCATTTCACAGTACTATCATACAGACTTTTAATATTTAGAGTGAACATCGCTCATAGTTGATTGCTCATTTCGTATTCAAGTAAACTTTGCACTTAAATGTTGCCTGTTTGAAACCCTATTTTCAGAGCTGAACATTTTTGCTCCTTAGTTTTCATGAATCCACGACAGCCATAGAAAGAAAACAATTACAATAGTATACCGGATGGCTTTACACTAGACTGGCTGCATTTTACAACCTGAGCATAGCAGTTGTGTTTGAGCACTTAGATGTAGTTATGTGGTTGTGTTTGATATGAGGTCAGTGGCGCAATGAACAAGATTGCTGCCTCGTTAAAATATGGACTGGAGTTAAACCCCTGTTTGGATAAACACATGTATTACTGATAAGTAGCTCGGCTGGTAGAGCGCTTGCCGAGTTTGGGCATGGTGTTTCTGTCGCTGGTTCGAATCCAGTCGAAGTCCGGATTTTTCGCAAATGAATCTCTTCTAAAATGTGTATTACTGCCAAGCTCAGGTTTGATACTTTTTCCAAAACAGGCTGGCTTGAAAGTCTATCTGATTTCAAATTCTGAGAGCACTTGTGAGTAGTGTTCACTTTATGTAGAACAAAATTGATAGAAGGGTATTGCTTCGAAATCAAATGATTCAACGTTGTTCAAACATAACTCCTCTAAATTGCAAATGAAAAGGTCGACGTTTAGGTAGCATTTAGAATACTAATTAAAAATGGCAGAAAACACAGGTGGGCATTGACTGATGTCGACACAGGGATATGCTCCTCCTTTCAAATTGGATATTTCTGCCGTTATATTCTAGGCAGCATCCATTGTAAATGTTAGTCTTTTACTGTTCACGGAACAAAAGTCGAAGGCCGATCTGTGTTACAGTCATATCCCGATGGCAAGAGAACCTGACAAGACTTCTATAGTGGCAACAAGACTCCAAGCACATATTTTGATCATCGACAACCATTCATTCACTACGGCCTCGTCAACTTTCGATCTAGTGGATGTAATTATTTGTAACTCACAGTAGCAAAAACATATTTTCCAAAGTGCACATCTATTTTGTATTTCTTGTTGATCATCTATAGGTTGCAGTTAAACCTGAACGATCTTTTTCAGACACTGTTAATTGATTGGTACACTTTGTCGTAACCTATCTCGATCGGAAATATAATGTTTGTTTTTATAAACCGGTTGCACATCTACAAGGTGTAGGTGACTTGGAGCTGGTTGTTTCAGCTTATGAACTAAGCATTACCCTTCCCATTTCTTGTAGGTTTAAGTTAAAACATTCCATATTGATAGTTATTTCCGTTGCACTTGAGGGGCCTGCAAGGCGTTTTCCTCGAAACTACCTATTAACATCTTGTCGAATTGAGTTAGCCCTTGATTTCAGCCGACATGTATAAAACGTCTAATACCGAATGCGCCGTGTTGACAGAGCTGGTCCGGCTAGAGGGCAGTGAGACAGAATCAGATTTCTGGGCAGTGGCTTAGATAGACACCAAAAGACTGTATGCAATATTTTATCGCTCTGCCCATCTTCGCTAACAACAGAGCATACGGAGCAATAATGACAAGAGGGCAAAGGAATTCGTAACGTTTCTCACATGGAACGGACTATTGGAGTCGATCTAGTCTTAAGAGAACATTAGTAAGACCAGCAAATCTTTAGGGGAACACTTCATAAGGTGGATCATATCATAGTTTGTGTAAATGATTGTGACGGAGAAATATGTGTTCGACAATTTCTGTGACCAACAAGCGCAGTCATTACTATTACTTCCTTTTCCATTACTATTGTCTTTCGTGGCCTTTGTGGGCATTGCTTGACTCGTTCAGTCAGGTCAAACTAGACTACGGGAGTAGAAGACGTGTGTGGTAGTCCATGCTTGTTCACTTCTCTAGACAAGACTAAGTTTTCTTATCGCATTCCATGTGGACCAGGTTTAATAACTTGACAAATCCTGTACAAGCGTATGCTAGTATGGCACAAACCGATGAATGATAGAATGATAGGTATTCGCTAGAGTTCTTGTTTGAGTGGTTTACAATCCAGATGCATCCTTCATGGAATACTGAATTGGTTAGCCACTGTCGTGTTTCGGGTTTGTAAACCAATACGTTAAGTTACCGACACATTGCAGCCTGAGTGATCCACACGAACAAGATAGACATCATGTTATGTTACAACACTCTAAACTCAATACTAGCGTTACCTCTTGGTTCCGGTTAAATCAAATGATGAATGGAAATTCGGAGATTTAAATTATTTCAAATTGAACATCACTCACACTTGAACTAACTTAAATCCCCGAATATCCAACAAACACTTAAACCGTGCTCAGTTGGTTCAGCCTAACTGAAAAGTCATGATCACGGGGTTATTGCCCGGACTGAACGGAGCGATTCTGCTTATTCTCCTCTCAAAATGATCAAGTAGGCTGAACACTGTTAACACGAGGTTTTTGCTGAGCCTTAGTATGATATCATTCGGCCATGCCTATTGTGAGTTTGAAGTGACCGAGTACGAGTTACTGAATAGTTTATGCAAATGCAAGTTTACCTCACTAAGCTATCAATGACAATAAACTGAACGAATGCAACAGAAAAGTTACCGAGTTCAAGCAAGTTACGATCATCAAATAATTGGACTCACAGATGATGTTCACAATTATTCGGGATGACTATCACAATATTCCATATTACTAACGTGTGAGCATTGGGGGTGTTCCGGAGTTACATTGAGTCGCTGAAGCGCGATCGGAGCTGCGACGAAGCTGAAAAAGTTGTGTGAAAGATCCGTATAGTATCGTTAGGCGATTGCACAAATAGAGAAAAGACTAGACTTGTGTGCGCGAATTTGTACTGTGATGCAAGGTTACTTAGAACAATTTGAACAAAATGCAAAAAGTGGTTAAAAAAGCGTTTTTGTACAAAAGTGAAGTTAACCATCAAAAAGAAGAACCACAAATTTACTGGCGTTTTAGGTAACACGCTGGTTTCACAAGCACCAGGACCAGAGTGTAAATTCCGGTCCCGACAAGTATATGCACTACTGATAAACTCGTTTCTAGTGCTTCTTTTCGAAGTAGGCCAGCCGGAAAGCTTTTCTGAATGAGAAGCCTGTGGCTAAGTATGAGTGGTGTTCAACTTGAAATAAATTAGGTGAGATAGCTTCATAAGAGGAGTAAACACTAATTGTAGCACAGAGGTTGCAACCTCAGGTTGCCCAATAGATAGAAGTGCACTTCAGAATACAAACTACAACAGACTGTATACATATTTGTACAAAATTTTGGTCTTGAAGTTTTGTAGAATGATAGATAATTATGAAGTTAGATAGTTCTTTTTGCCCAGTTCAGCGTGTAAAACTTAACAGGTCTTGCCGAAAAACTTTCCCCCTGGATCTTTTGTGCATTCACCATGACACTGTTAAATGTGAGAGTAACTGGGCCAAAATATGATATTTCTGGCGTGGCTTCGTAGCACCTGTCGCGTCTGACTGAAGCCCATATTATTCACAGTTGAGCCGCTGTAGATATGATGCTGTTTTTTAACGAGCAACTTTCCAGGAGACATACCTGGATTGTATCTACGTTTGTCAGTGCTTAAGGAAACTTTGCTAAGAGTTCCCTTTCTCGAAAAGTTGAGATATGTCATCTTGATGGTTTGTTGCTTGTGTCCTAATTTTTGAAATTATCCTACAATGGCTGCACAAATGCGTTCGGAAGTGTTAATAACTTCTTATTTATCCAACAACTTCTTAATGCTAGGTGCAACTGTGCCAATGTTGAGCAGTCCTTCTGGAACAATGAAATTGATTACGTCACCTGTTGTCACGTCCCCATCATCTTCACCGAAGAATCCAAAACAGACTAGAAATCCAGGATGTGCATATCAGTGCACAGCCATAGAAGGTTTGAAGGCATTCACTGTCTCCGCTATTCAGTAGCATGCGACCTAAACGCTTAAGCTGTTATAACGAATGGCGATCGCTGTATCGGTTTGAGCTGTCGCACGAGCACATTTGAGAAGTTGTCGGCGGTAGGACATTGTGGTAGCACTGTTATTCTTTCTGTCTAGTGTTTGCAGTCTGGCGGTCGTGGTAAGAATAAAAACGATCAGGTTGGTGTTAGTGTATTCTGTGTGCTCTTGTGAACCACACGCGTTGTCTGATAAATTGATCGTTGTTTCATCCAATGTGAAGCCTCCTCGAGCGTGTATTCAAGTGTAACGAGTTTTTGATGGGCTACTTGGTATAAAATTTTCCCATTGACTATTCTCTTGCAATATTTCTGCCTAATAATGCTAATCGAGAGGTTGTTTTTACATGTGTTCTGAGAGGTGGTATCACTATGAGAGCCAGCTTAATGGCTTTTGACGTGAACGGATCGTTAATCCAAAATACGCTGTGTTGTTCTTTTAGACAGCAGCTCTGGCAGAAGTTTCCGTTATGAAGACAGAATAACAAGAAAACTATGTAATATGTGAACTGATTACTTGTTTGCGACTGAGCAAGGGTCGGTTAGTGAAGTAGTGATGAGTTCAAGGTTGACTACCATACTATCTCACGTCCGGTAAATTCTCAAAGGTCATATTCATTGTGGAGATGACCTCACTGCCTAATCTTTTCCGTGTTGGCGATGCATGACCGTAGATTGGTTTTTGTTGTCACTGCTACAGCACACAACCTTCTATAATGTTGATAAGCCTGTGTGATAACCAATTATACAGAGAAAGCCTATCGTGAAAATGAGATTCAGAAGTGAGCCACGACATTGCCTATTTTGGCAATTGTTCACTCTTGGTTCAACGGCTAGGCTGGATTGAACGAACTCGGTTGATTTGAGAAGTTAGTGATAATGTGTGATCTAAGTCATCAGAAAAATTAGGCACTGCGATTGATGAAACTTCGTGGGTAATATATATATATATATATATATTTATATATATATATGATACAATATGTGTACATATATAAATAATATATATACATATATATATGTGTATGTATGCTTATGTATATATGAATGTATATATATATATATACATATTTATATATATACATGCTTATGTATATATGAATGTATATATATATATATACATATTTATATATGTAATACACACAGTATAGTGTATAATACATGGTATATATATAATTAAGTACACGGTTAGCGGGTGATGCGGGAAAGTTACGAATGGATTAGTGAAAACAGGAAGCTTAGAAATATGGCGGTCTTGCAACTGTTTTTTAATGCCGTTAATCTACGGTCGATCTGAAGTTTGTTTCAACTTATCGGGTCCATACAACTGGAACGAGGTTTAGACCACGAACCTCTGTGTAACCAACTGGATTCCTATGGACTATGCCATTGGTTCCATGAAAAACGCTTTAGAGAAAGCAAGCAAGATAATCATTGTCGTTTATGGTCACTGCCATCTGACGAGTCACAACTGTCAAAACTTACACAGTATTGACATAGTCATAGGATATTCGCACCAAATTTAGTACGATTGAAGTCAAACAGTTTGGGCGTCGCGTTTGGCATGTTATTGATAAATGGATTGAGACAACACTCCTGAGGAAAGCCAGCCAAGGTGGTTGAAACGTAGAGTATAACAATTTGCTCGTAACGTTGTGTTATTCTCAATCCATTTATCATTGACACAGTCACTTCGAACTGCACAATGGATTTTTGGATAGCTAAAAACGGACCTGAAAATTTAGTGGTAGTCATAGGATTTTGCTGATGCTACTACACCGCTTTTACTTAGGCGTTAGCGAAAACGCGATCAGCTATTTTGAGTCGGTTCTGTTGATATGCTCTCTGTAGACATCTGAATTGTGTGTAGTACGTCCCAGAAGTATAAAACCGCCAACAAATTCCGAAGTCCGAACCAGAGGGCTTGACCTAATTAGCATTCATGGCTCGGGCGTGTGTGACACGTCTGAATATTTCAATTTTTTCTGTTCGCACCGGAGCCCAGACCAACGAACGAGCCCGATAACCGAATCAGGTGAGCGAAAAGGCACAACACCTTGCTGAAACCAAGACCAACCAATCGGGCTCAAGGACTAGGTTGGACTGAACGAACTCGGTTGATGTGAGAACTTAGCGATGAAACCAAAGTCAGACTAGCTGGCTTTGGTTTCAGTGGTTTGTTGTATCCCTTCCTTCACCCGACTCGGATGTCAGACCTGTTCGTTGGTATGGGCTTCGGTGCAAGCAGAAAAAATTCAAATATCCGGACGTGTCACACAAACATCTGAACCGTGAATGCTAATTACTATAAGACCTTTGGTTCGGACTCCGGAATTTGTTGACGGTTCCATACTTTTGGGGCGTATTGTGCAAAGACTGACTAGACATTTTTGTTGTTCGTCGCTGTTGTGAACTCGGCCACATATGACAAGATGCGGAAGCAAACTTGTGTCGCACGCTAATCGTTGCACGTGCTGTCAAACGAGACAAAATTTCGACGGATTCGGTTTGAATGACCTTGACGACTGATAGGCTGAACCAACAGGGTAAACGATCGTGCGAGTTAAGGGCAAGAACTCTGCCAGGTCACGCACGTGAACAAATGATAGACGTTAGGCTACGTACACATCGGTCATCACAAGCTCTAAAACGCCTATGGGTTCTGACTGTCATCTGAGATTTTTTGTTCATGCTCTCTCGAATCACATACAGGTGTAAACGTAGAATTCATCGGTTCTTAATTTAGTTTGTATTTATGCTTGGATTTAGAGGTCTAGGTTCCGCGCAAAACTCCAACATGCACGCGATTATTTGCTCGATCATTTCGATTTTTGCTATCCACAAGCTAGTTTTACTTTGACTTCTGACTGAGATTTTTTGTATTTTGTTGAGAAGCTGAAAGACTTATATTTCGTAAGTTGAATTTATGTAGTCGTCTTCTCATAGGCTGACCAGTTTCCCAAAGTAACATATAGCTTGTCCATTTATGACAATGTCGATCACATTTGGTCAGCACATAGCTTAGAACATAATTCTGTTCAACTACCAGAGGTGATTTGGGAACAGTTCCGTTAGGTATTTTCCAATAGATTATAAAATCCATAAAAGCCTTCGGATGCATCAATATTTCTTCAAAACGTGAAAGCTAAATCAATCCTGAAAAACATCGCTGATCAACACTATCACTGTGTGACTACATTCATCAGCCATATGTTCTAATTCAATAGCGTTTTACACTAAGTCTTGGTTATGTCTGTTTTTAACGTAGGATAAGCGTTATACTTCAAAGATTTGATGTATGTGAAATCATCATCAAGAAATCATCTCTGGTTTTTGCTCTAACAGGCGGACATTAGTGACATTCAGACACTATGTAAACAATACTGGCAAGTGATATTATCAAATATTATTATCAGGGGTTTGGTCGAAAAGGCTGGCAAAACGGCAATGACGCTTGGGTGTTTGTAAAACACAGGATAATGGTAATTTGATTCATACACAAGCTTCTGTCTGACCATCTGCAATAAATAAGTTAGTGGCACTGTCTACGATTTGTGTTGCAGACGATTGCTGGGGACGTTTACTCAATCTGATGGGATATTGAAAGGCGACCTAAGGTGGACTGTGTTCGGACAGATCAAATACGTGTTTACGGATCATGCGACACATTCGCGTACACTTCAATATTTTATGATTTCCTGTACTCGTATGTATCTTAAATGACTTTATACACACAAGATCAATAAACACAATAGACAAACTTACCAGGTTTATTAAGACATTCAAACATGCAATTAAACAACCTTATGTACCGAAATTTTGGTAAGTTCACCAACGTCCAACTGATCCTCTTTAATCCCAACACGACCGCGAGATTGCAAACACTAGACAGAAAGAATAACAGTGCTACCACAATGTCCTACCGCCGGCACCTTCTCAAATGTGCTCGTGCGACTGCTCAAACCCGATACATCGATCGCCATTCGTTATGACAACTTAGGCGTTTAGGTCGCATACTACTAGAGAGAGGAGGCAGTGAATGTCTTCAAACCTTCTATGGTTGTGCATTGATATGCATATCCTGGATTTCCAGTCTGTTTTGGATTCTTCGGTGAAGATGATGGAAACGTGACAACAGGTGACGTATTCAAGGGTGAGTGCTTGAAATCAAACAAATTTATGAAATCAGAATGACTCCTGAGGGTATACGAAGACGCACATACCAAGTGAGAGATATTAGATAAATGAGTGGTAGCAATCACTTGAGAAATTTTCAGTACATCTATGCCGAAACAAGTGAAAGAAAAGAAGTCAATTGACTAGTCAGAAATCTATCAAGACACAATCATAGTTGCTATAAACAGATCCTTCCAATAATGTCTTTGTAGCTGCGTTTTATGTCGCCGGCGGAGAAATCCGTCAGATTCATTAGAAAAACAATATATATTAGACAGTCTGTTGTTACGTTGCGTGATGCGTACCTGACTTGCTTTTTGTGCCACACTTTAGATTATTCAAATGATATAATTGTTACTGATACTGTGTAAAATCGCTTTAGAGGTATCGTTGTCCTGGCTAGGTCACTTCGAGTAAGGTATCGTTATGGGTTTTTCCGATGGGGATAAGATGTGACGAACACACTTATTAGACTCCCGGTGAACTGAGTTACTGCCTTCACTCAGTGAGATTTGCAGTAGTTAGTGGCGCATTTTGGAAAAGCAGAAGAACACATGCCTCGAGAGTATCAAAATTCTTCTCTGTAGTGACACTTCTCGTCAGGATTGCCACATCAAACTTCTCACTCCCTCAGATCGCTCTATATACATGCATAAATCAACAACTTGATTGACTGATCCTTTGTTGTCTGTATGGGACGTTCTGTCAATACGTCGCAAAGTGATACTCAGTTAGTCATCACAAACAACTTGATTCTGAGTGCGATTACGCTACATGTGGCTTCTTATGGACCAGTGTAGGCCCGCTTTCGTACGGTGTTTACTCAAAAGTGGATGACTTTTTGACTTTTCAGTACCCAGCATCTGTTTTGTTTTTAAAAAGTTGTAACATTATCCTAGAAGCTCAAAACTGGCGTGGGTTATGCATCTTCAGCCTGGAGACAGTTGATTAACAGTTTTACCCTATGATACAGTCGGTTCTCTGTCCACCTGCAAGAGTTTCTGAGTTACAGTCCTGTCATTCACATCGGACGAACCAAGTCTATCCAACTTTGAAGTGTCTGTATAGACCCATTTCCGCATCCCGACAGCTTAAGCATGGTAAACACAGTTGCCGAAACATGGTTTCTGACGGTCAAGTTGATCTTCTCTATATAGGCAATATAGAATATGTTTATTGATTACAATGAGAATATGCGTAGGTCAAAGAACTTAGTTCTAAGTAACTAGCGTCCTTATTATGCACCGCCGGCGAAGAGACAACGAGTACATTAGGCTGAGGTAGGTCATATCAGTATATCCATTCTACCTCTGTTAATGATTGCAACAACCAAGACTATGGTCGTTTGACAACTAGTCCGCTCCTCTTTTCAAAAACTTGGGTGTTCGCGGTCTCCTACTCATTCTGTTCTTTGGCCTTGTTGGTGTATCGTATAGTGAATGGCTTGCTTGTTCTTTTCGTAGTCCAATCTGAATTTTATTCTCCACTTTTATCCTCTCTGGAATGCAGTGACATGCATTCGTGTACTGAAATGCTTCTTGCATTACACTTTACATGTCTTTTTTAGCATAGATCTTGTCGTTGTAGTCTTTCCGTTTATTATCCAGGAGATATGGGTTTTCTTTTCGTGCTAAACAATTGATTTGGTAACCAGCATCAGCAGACTGAACATAAAGGCCTCACTCACACACTTACTGGTCTTATTCTTTCGGGTTTACACCGGATACGTGATGTGTGTGTGGAACCGCAAGTGGTGCAACGTAAGCCACTTGTGGTGATGGTTAAAGCGCAGGTGTCCTTTGACTTTGGTCATTGTGATAGGCTAATCCGTTTTGGATGCCGCCAACCAAGTCATGAGGTCAATATTTAATTGTCGCGCATTGGGACCGTATGACGATATGTTTGCCGATACTACCGACTCAATCTTTATGTTCTGTTTTCGGTCACTTGTCGTTCATTTTTATGCTGAACTTTTGGTATTTTTCGAGTGTACAGGAGTTTATCCATTTGCGTTCTATTTGGTTGATGTTGTTCGGCTGTAAACCACATTTTAGGTTGTATACATGTGCACACATATTCTTCGAATAAATTTCGTTCCAGTTTCCGATACAGTTCAGTGCACCTCTGGACGAGAACGACGCCATTCCAGTTTGGTCTTGTTTTCATTCAGCATTAAAAGTGATAATTGCTTGCAAAGCAAACAGAGTTCAAAGACCAAGTTGAAAAGCTGAACACAAGGTGAATAAAGTCCACTCAAAAGCAAAACAAATCGAGATAGCAGAGTTTGATTAAGGTTGGTTCGGAGTGATTGAGGAAAAAGCGGGTAGAACAGCCTGTGGTATTGATTGGAATAGCATCAGTAGTAAGTAACCGTGCCATTCAAATCAATAGGACGGATCCAACTATTTGACTATGTGATTTAGTTCACAAATTTGAAAACTGGTATATATTTCTCGTGCTCGATCAACTTGATCGGCAGATGGTTGATGGAAAACTCACATGTTGGTGAATTCCTACTACAATCTCATTTCTGGTTCCATATCCCCATGTGTGTTACTTAAAATCAGTATTGTTATCACTCTTGATGTCACTACCTCTCCGCCCTCAGACTTATGAGTACCAATTTAAGAAAAATCATCTTCAGGCTCATGCATTACGGACTCCGTAGTTTAAAACGAAGGCAAAGTACACGTACTTAAGAATCGAACGGTTTTTACATAGCAACAACATTCACTTCGTGTTTATTGAAACTATCAGGTTGTATTCTTTAAAGAAACTAGACAACCCATCATATTTGATACACGGGAGGTATCGTCCAACCATTTTTATTCATTCTATTGAACTGAGAGCATGACTTCTTGTGAACATCAGACTATTGTGTTTACTTTTGTTAGCGCGAGTCTCACATCGCACAGATTCTCTTACAATCAGTACACTTAAATACTAATGCACATATAACACATTTTCCGTTCTCTTCAAGATTTACTGGGTGGGGACAACGAGACAAAGCTTTTATTTTATTTTCTCCATGTCTTCATCCCTAGATCATCAACTCCTTGAAAAATCATTTTCAGTGAACAGATTAAACTAACGAGACACTTGAAATTGTCGATACTTACCAAGGGACTTCCGATTTAGTACTTGGTCCAGCAGTATTTGAGACATGAGAAGGTTGTCGTTTGACAGCAACGCTCACTGGCTCTGCTACTTGTTGACTGACAATATTAATTCTGTAGATTGAAGGTCACCTACAGTTGATCGCAGCTGTCGCATTCCCATAGACTTTCAGCCAGCTTCTTTCGAAAAAAAGCACTAGACTCGAGTATCGCTCTCATTAGAGCTCGGCAGTAGTGCATATCTTTGCCACTGTTGGGGTTAGAACTCCGGCCATGCTTTCATGTGGCAACCCTGTTGATCACTGCGCCATTGACCTTACATTAGGCACGACAGAATTATCATATGTGAACTCTCGACCAGTTGAGCTTGTGAGTAATGACCGGGTTGCTCATTCGTTTCCAGAGGGGAGACACAGTAACTGTCCTGTTAACTCCAATCAGTGACTCCTCAACTGGGACGTCTCTTTAAGTTGAAATCACAGGAATCATTAGCTTGCTGAGAGGTATTTTGATTGCTGATTAGTCGTTCATGGGAATGCGACAACTGCGATCAGTTGTGGGTGATGTCTAATCCGTATGAATACCAAAATGCCTTGCTACTCATCACTGCTAATAATCCTGTTGACATCATTGCAAGTAATGCTACAGGTTTTCGCGTCGTATTTTGACCCTTTTGTTTTCGTATTTTGGCCTTTGTCTACCGTTTTTCGCTTTCAATAACCGTGTTTTTAGTCATCCTCGTTGTTTGGAATAAATGGCTGGTCGATAATCAAATGGTCTGCTGCTGGCCTTGGACTACTTTCATGTAAAACTTACCTGAGTTGGCCATTCAATCAGCTGTTATCATCACCATATGAGCCAGAATGGCATGGCGACCGCAAGGACGCATCGGAATCCCTGTCCACGCTTTATGCCTATTCCCAAATACGATGTCTCCGATGTACACGTTGTCGTCAGTCAGTGCACCATGTAAAGCCTGCGCATACGTGTGCTGTCGTACAATGTGAGCCTACCGAGTAGTTAATGCGAACTAAAGACTAGTAGCAAGGGGTGGGAGAAAGGATGGCCACCGGATGTGTTAACCATTCTGAACTAGGGACTGCACTGCTATCCCGATATATTCTGAACCTTACCCTAAGGCGACCGCGTGCTAATTTCGACCGCCTGATCAATGGTCGTGAAACTAACGTCAATGTATTCTATGAACACCACTCAGCTTGAATGCTTAGGTGCTAGAAAGTGAAGCTAAGAGATGCAATTCGATAAACGACCCAGATGCTTTACTGTACTCTTATCAATTTGTTCTATACGGAAGACAGCTAGGCAACAGAAAGTCAGTGTTGGCTTTGTTTCTTAATTTACAACTCTAGACACTATTGTGCCATATAAGAATCTCATAGTTAGAAGCTGAAGTACAGTAGTTTGAAAGGATATTTCAGCCAACGCGTATTGAATCACCAACTGTGATTATCAACAAGTTGTTTGATTGGTTTTTTGACTAGCTCCACGTGAAAGTCTAAATGGACTTATTATCATGTTTCACTATTTTTAAAACTCAGTATATTGGAAACAAGTAGCTCAAACATATGGGTGAGAACCACAAGTGATATATATGCATGTTAGAGCCGCGTGTAACCTTGAGTACTCTTGGCAAGTTCAGAGTAATCTGACGGTGAACGGTAAACATCATGATTGAGTCACAACCAGCACCGAGATTACCAAGGATACAAGATCTATAAGCGAATTTCCGATATTATTATTGGTGTGCTTAAATCGATCAATACAGTACAAATTATGATGTTTCTCGTGTTATAATCAGTACGTCTGCAATGACAAGCCTATTTGGCATCAACGACTGCAAAACAGACAAATAAACGGTCTGGAGAAGGAAATAGTATACGAAGTCAGTATGAAATCTCACATGTGGTGCCAGTAAAAAGAAACTCGAGTAGACACTCACAAGAAACTATGAATTCGACCATCTCATGAAGTTTTTCATTTACCACGTTATTCGCTAATTGCTACTCTGTTGACATCTACCCATGAAATCCACGAGATCATTTGTTTATGCCTTCGAATATCTAAGATAACCTATACTTAATGTGGATTTTCAAAACAACCGTTTTATACAATTTTGTACTACACAAGCTTTACCAGTGGAAGTGTTTTGCTACCAGATTTATATCGATTATTAAATTCTCATCGATCGGAGTGGAGATGATATCACAGAAGCTGGCGAGTGACACGTCTCCATACAATGAGATAACAACGAAGTGCTACATTATCAAACGTACACAACAAAACTGTTGTTTGCTTGATGAGCTATTTGCCATGAACGCTTCTACTACGGATATCCGGTCTTGATAGTCAATGGTAGATTGTCGAGTATGCCAACCAAAATCGATTTATCTAACCAAATGAAAATAGTCTCATCTGCCTGTCATTATGAATAGATTGAACCATTTAGTCTAGTATTTCGATCAAGTATTTAGGCCATTATTAGTATTATTAATATTTTTAGTTCTATTAAATTTTCGGTGGAAAATAAATGATGAGTACAAGTTGAGTGTGAAGAGCTCTGGACTGACAACCACTCGCGAACCTCTCTGTCCGACTCCCATCACAGTATAGCACATTAATACTTTTGAATTTTATTGGAAACGTATGTTCTGTGCAGGATTGTTAACTATTCACTCAATAAGCTCTGTATGTTGTGTTGGTCTGACTGATACATTCTCTTGCCGGTCTGCTGCTAATTTCGTGCACATTTTCCCTAATGCTCAGGAGTAAACATGTCTGTTTCATTGTACTCACAGCTTGAGCGTATCGGAAATTTTTGGATGATGAGAGAAGAGCAACGAAAGGTGGACTATTTTGACTGTGTCTATTTTCTTCTGGTCACAATTGCAACTGTGGGCTATGGAGATTTTGTCTGTACCAGCTATCTGGGAAGATTGGTCACCATTTTTGTCATTATTGCTGCTCTGGTAAGTCCTGTATTTGAATCCAGTAAAATTATAAACAACAGTGCTGTTGGGCATAACCGTCCGAACACGAAAACTGGTAGATCCAAACATTTCGTACTGACTCGAACAGCTAGCGGTGGGTGAGATAGATGATCGATTGATTGGTTGGGAAAGGTCGCTAATTCCAAAGCAGTCAAGCTCATGAACAATTGTTTCTGAACATACAGCCTCGGCCGATTGATTTGCGAAAACTTCAGCAAATCGCAAGAACCTTCGATTAGGATTACCTAATATGTTTCGGAATGCACAAACCGGGTCGATGATGTGACCAGTGGTCAGGATGTGTCTAGCGACTGCGGACACTAGTTGCTTGTGTGTTTCAACGACATTGCCGTTCTTCGGTAATTCGGTGTTTTGCATTCATTTAGGCAAATGTTGCTTTACTGTTGAGACTGTTAGTGTAATCTTTCCTCTAGAGCCACATTTTAAACTGTTAAAGAGTAAACTTGACTCTATTATGTAATAAGCTCCTGCTAATAGCATACGGCTCGCTTTGGAAAATCTAATAGCCGTTTCACAGCCATTATTACAACGTCTTCTTTACAGTCGTAATCATCCTCTCTTCCAACCGTCCGAACTCTTCGTCTACAGTTAGTAGACCGCTTTCAAAGAGATGATGTATCTGAAATATTTAATTATGCATTAATCCTGTACACTTTGAAACAGATATTCCATGACCGACATCTGTCTTATGTGAACTCAACAATGTAGTTAATTTTGCTAGAGATTAACTAGCTTACAAGATAGGTTTAATCCGTTGAGCACATTATATTTACTTAATCTATCCAGACAAAAACGAAATGGGTTTTTGGATTGCGTATGGAGAATAAAAATCAAGGTAACCAATCATGTCACGAGCGATTTCTACGGCAATGGGGGTTGAATGGTTCAGAGCTATGGCTAATAAATTAAAAGGTTGTCTTTTTGATCCTCATTGACACAATCCTCACTTGCTCAATAAAAACAAAGACGAGAATGGCTTTGGTGGATGTTTTTGATTTCAGGATGGACATCAAGAAGCATTAATATCATGATTTATTCACACAAATTTTGGTTCACGTTTGGAACCCGAAGCGGAACTCGTACATCATACAATCAGCATTCAAATCGATGTAACATTATGCTTAGATGAGTACATTCGGAATTACTAACAACAGTTTTGCATGCTTTTTTGTATACTAGTAACGTCGATGATTTCATTTCTTCCTTGTTTATATCAAAATTGTTGACAGTGTTTAGAAAACTGTTTTCCAACACCATCAAGAGGTATCGTGCAAAATAAGGTCCAGGTTGTAACACAATCGTTTTTCATTAAGACATTATGACGTCTTTTGTTGGACTATTCGAACTAAGTTCAGCATACGAAAGTTCGTACACATCTGTTGGCAGTCCTGAAAATCTTGTTAACTTCGATTATATGAGGCTAATCAAACATACTGTAGCGAAAAGGCGTCCAGTAAAGCACAATCTTCATTGTGCAACACGCTAGTTACCATGCTATGTGCGCGCTCGCGTTTGAGTCAGAATTTCAGTCCACATCCCCCGGTGTTCGCCCACACGTCATGTGCACTTCTACCTGGTTTATGTGTGTGACCGGCGCCTTCTATCCGGGGGGTTTTCGCCTGTCATTCCTCGTGTGTTGATCCGATTTCGTTGAGCGATGGCTTGTCCGATCGCTCGTGTTGTCCTCCCTCTATCCACTGTAGGCTTTGACCGTACTCCACAGCCGTGTCGAGACATTCCTCCGAGTGTTGGAATAATTGAGCCCACGATTTGGTCATCTATCCTATTTTGCCTGTCGTGTCTCGCCGATTGGTCTGATCCGGTCCAGTGATGACTCATCCGGTCGCACACGCCGTCCTCCATCCGCTCGCTGTGGGTTTTTGAACGCACCTCCCCCTGTGTTGAGGTATTCTGCCGAGAGTTGGAATGCTCGCACTTTCTGCCTGACAGTCCACCACAATATCTTTCTTCAGTTATTACATTCGCAATAGTGAAATTTGTGGGAAGATTCTTGGATGGCACCGATGAATTCAGTCAGGATTTGTGTGTGTAAGCCAACAGATCCCGAAAATTCTCGAGTGAATTGAACGCACCTCTCCCACGTTGAAGTATTCCGCCGAAAGTTGGAATACTCGCACCACCTGCCTGATAGTCCACTACAATATCACTAAGAATGTCAGCCAGACTTAAGTGTAAAATGTGTTCAGGTTGAAAATTTGCTGTTTCGAAATGGAAACAAGCAAAATGTCAGCCAAAGGGTGGCTGCAGCAGGAATTAAGATCTTCCCCCATTCCAATGAGAAAATGCCCGTTAGAGTTGTACAATTAGTCAACGAAGTTTGTTAGTGTAAGTTACGGAACAAAGGTGCATTCCGTTCAGTTTAGATACAATTTCACCTTAGAGGCTGACAAAGTTGTCTGATTGACCATTATTATTGCTTCCGGTGTCAGTGTTTGTGACCCATTCATCAGATTGTTAATAGCTTATGGTAAACCAGTGCATGAAAGCTTTGATGAATATCACTGTTTTCTTATCGTTGGTCCACTTCTTCTGCTAACAACCGTTTATTTTGATCCAGTTACTTAGCAATCCCCACAAGGCAACCTGTAATGATCGCTTTGTATTCAAAGTGTATTGCTTTCTGAAACTAGAACAAAAGGTGTTTGACTAGTGAAACATATCTGTATCTTTATCCTGGATGCTGCATCCTTGGCTGTCAAATAGGCTCACATGTAACGCCAGCACACACGCAGTGCTTCCGTTTTATTTCGAAGGTGAGTTGACTGGGACATGTATTCTGAGCACTACTCATTCTCTCATTAATGTAAGATGTGCACATACTCGACAATTCAGTATAGCATCTAATACTAGTCAGTTAATTCAGGTTGTAACATTAGTTGAATAAACTTTGAGGTCCTGATAAACGGTCAGGTTGTATGCAAGTCATATTCAGTCAATGACAGAACCGTGTTAGATAACCCTTTCACGGCCACCGAGGCTGGGTAGGTATGTTGGACATAGTAGCATGTTGTCACGTCGGTGGTTACATCCTAATAAGGCAAACCAATGTGTTATGTTCGGTCTACCCACTTCACCTAGTCGGTACACGATTGAAAACGAACGCAGTATGTGTGTGTGTGAACTCTCGATTTGCGTAAGCCTACCAGTCAGCCAAAAGTGACGAGGAATAGCAACACGGAACCTGATGGCCAAACACGGTCAACATACGGATTTTACTGTTCATTTCTAGAACGCCACAATTAATGGGAAAATTAAGTGAACTGTTTCAAGGAAGTTGTCTGCAGACGTAAGTTTGACGTGACTAGTCAAGGACTGCCACCAGTGAATATTGCGCCTATGTCATTATCGTTAGGGCCAAATCAAGTCCATTAAACAACACTCACAAAAAGGCGCGTGAGTTGGGCACCAGACAAACGATAGTTTCGCAGATTCTTTGTGAACACCATAGGTTACGGCATTCTGTTATCAGTTATTCTTTCAGAACACTGAATTCACGCTATCCGTATAAGAAATGTTACGAGTTGTCAAAATGTCTTTGCAGTAAATACTTAAGGAAATGCCAGTGGAATGTGGACAAGATTCCTCAAATAGGAAATGCGCCAATTGGCTCGATACGATTTTTAACAATAGACCTTTACAAATGCATTGATTACTGCAGCTTTCTCTCCTCTCCTGTTGATCCATGCATGGTTTCGCTGATTTTCAAGAGCTCTCTTGAAGGAAATAACAATCTAGCAGTACTATGTCAGACTAACCTGAAATTTACATTGGTGATTGCGCAGAGCTTTGAATTTGTTCAGCGCCGAGGTGATAGAGAATAATAGTCCGGCAAAGTTGTGCTGATCTACTGACAACTCAACGGTAAATTATATGTGTTAATGAATCAATAAATCGATTTTGTCACAAGGACCATTCATTCAAACTGTCCCCACTATCAATCTCTTACAGACTTGGCGAAGCTACTGATTATCTGGTTGGCTGGCGCTGACCGACTCCTTTTTTGCACCTCCAGCGTGCGCCTAGATTGATCACACGTTCTCCAACTAAATGTTGCTTCAATCTTATCTCTTCACAGACTTTTAATAGTGAGACCATATAGTATATATGTGCACTTCTTGTGTTGGTACGAATACAACCACTAATGTGTTGATTGCTAACGCTTCATTGGTCCGAATTGATACTGCTCCTCGGTAGCAACCTACTCAAACTTTCATTCGGTAGATCATATTTTTTTAACGTCAAGTTAAGAGTATTCTATGCTCAACAGTGGCGTTGGTGGATTTCGGTGAGAACTGTTTGAAAAATTCTGCCGAGGCAGTCGACCTCCGGCTTAGTTGGTGGATTCCATTTGAGACAGTGAGAGACGGATGGGTGACAGAGTCTTAATGTTAAATTTCCGAGTTCCTGACATGACTTCTTAGCTCAGTTGGTAAAGTGCTTGCCGCGTTTGGGCATGTTGTTTTTGTCGGTGGTTCGAGTCCAGCCGAAGTCCTGACTTTTCATAACTGGGTCTCATTCGAAAAGTATTCTTTCTTACTCCATCAGGTCTCGCACATCATGAGTGCCTTCCGACTACAGATTTCGATAGATCGATTGTGGGCCATAAATCAACTGTGGTGTGCAGATAGTTTGTAAGCTACCCTCGTACAGTTACCGCTCAATTTGTTTTTGGGTTATTCCCTCTTCTCCGCGTATCATGCAGTATCGTACTACTTCAGGGATTTATGTGAACCGTTCCTCGAAAATACTGTTACTGTAAATCGTTAAACCAAATTGACAGTTTCAGCGTTGTGAAACAAAACTATGAACCCTACCTTTTTCAGATCTCTGTGACTACACATATGTCGGAACTTTACGAACTATTCCGCGCGAATCGACAATATGCTGGAACGTTCAACAATGAGTATCACCCACGGTGAGTGACTCGCATGAATTTGTGCTTTTTATTTACGGCACCGATCGTACAGCATTTCGGCTTAGCCAAGATTTGATCACCTCCTCGGTGCTTGAAATATATTTCCACACCCAAGACTCTATTTGATGCGTCACTTATTTAAAACAGTGCCAAATTTGTATTTGCAAACAATGATATAAAAAGACACTTTGATTTCGTGCATTCTCTTCAGTCACAAAACACGCGAAATAGCAACGGCTTTTAGGGCGAACTGACTTGGTGTCAAGATATGTTCCATTAGAATGTCAAAGAACGTTCACCTTGTCTCTTTAATGACAAACTCGAAGTCAGTGTTAGTTACTTTAGTACCTAAGGAAGGTCATCACCTTTAATAGTCGCATGAATAAACCTCATGGTACATAAATATTATTGAACAGATGTCGAGAACCAATGCGATGATTAGTCACCAACAATTGTTTGGCCTGTGTTCATTTAGGCTGTTCTTTGGTACTGGGACGCCGAGTTAATCAACCCCTTCGAAGTATGTTCATTTTTAAGTGCAGTACAGAGAATTCTGCCAGTGTGTCACATATAATTCTCTTCTCACTTACATATGGAATTCATGCCCATAATGTTACATACACTGCTTCTACACTGATAGTTTTACAGGACCCTTATGGAGAGGTCCGGTTGACAATCAAGCAAAACAATGAAACGGCGCAAGACTTTTTGAAAGTTGCGCTAACTTTTTTTAAAGATTCACACGTATATAAAGCAACTTTAAGTAACGTGCCTTAAACATTTCGGTGACTTGTATTGTTTTGGACATTTGTCTACGATGCCTAATGAAACTGTCTGGAAAACGTTAGATTACGAACTTACAGTTATAAACGATAGCCCTGTAGTTACTTTATAGCAAGGGAAGGTTTTATGGGCACGATAGCATAAAGTACGATACAGGGGAGCGTTTATGTTACTTAAAAGAAAGACCTTTAAAGTATACTAGCCAGACCACGTGACTCTATGGAATCAAACTCTGCACTGAGCTATCTGGCAAACAGGTAGGGAACACATTTGAAGTTGACAAATACCTATAACGGTGAATTTCACAAATTACGATCAGTTTTAGGTTAACTCGTTCGAAAATGCTTGTAACACTGAGATGTCTTTGAAATAAGAATGACATCAACAATATAGTTCTTGTATAATGTAGATGAGTCGACTGGGTAGGCTGCTTTCCTGTCGATCATGACCACGAAAATATCGACCGTGAAAGGATAGAAAGGGCCGCTTGTCTCTACATCATTGGCTACTTCATATGGCTTCGTTTTGAAATATCACATTCACCCTAGTATTTACATTATGCGTTTGTGCTTTAACGAATCTGTTGGCTGTCAAAGCTGTAATCTCTTTTATCTCTAATCCATATTTAATTATGTCTTAATAGTACATCAACCTAAAAGGTCGATTTGACCTCTACCCTCCTCATTTTTACTACTCTTTCCACTGTGACCATAACCTTTCACCTGTGAACTTTTAACTCATATTTATTGAGATTTCCGCATTAATACCAACGTGACATCATCAAGCCATCGTATCTAGGACGCCATTGATTTACCGCCACTTCTTATTGCTCTTTACACCCACTGTAAGTAGCTTGTATTGCTTTCGCCATAGTAACTGATGGGAAGCGAGTAAAGTGTCGTCGTACGAAATATCTTACGTTTTACTGTTAGCCATTTTCAAATTCATTCTACGGAATAAACATTTTAATATATTACGGAAACGTTTCCCCAAGTGTATTACCAATACGTTGGCCAAAGCTGTCAAATTGAGATGCAAGATTGCGAACGATGGCAGATGTATGATTAGTAGTAGGGGATTTGGATTTTCATTTAGATTGAACATCACCCACAATTGATCGCAGCTGTCGCATTCCTATAGACTTTCCAGTCGGCCCATTTCGAACTGCAAAAGCACTAGACTCGAGTTTCGCTCTAATGAGAGCGACTCTCCAGTCTAGTGCTTTTGCAGTTCGAAATGG